>CM062918.1:112847061-112909561 GCA_031878705.1 Tapirus indicus | reverse complement strand
GAGTTGGTTAGATTAGAATTAGATGTTTTACAGAAGATATACACTTGATCCTTGCCTAAATTCAAAGAAAGAGACTTGTGGGCCATAATTTGCATTAGTTACTCCCCATCTTCACCCCCTTCTTGTAATTCCATTTTATTACTCATTGGAAGCATCGAAAATCCCATAATGGAGACTTGCCAGATGTCGAATGTAGTGGAACATGCTCCAAGCATATGTATATATTTATGCTTGTGAATATATGCTCATGGAGAAAATAAATCACTGAAAAGACACACCTCATTCCACAGGAAAGCTCTGACCAGGTGGGTGGGAGCTAATAACATTCACTAGCGTCTAAGCACTACAGCCAGCGATTCGACGTTTGATGTAAATACCCTCAATCTGAGAGCCAGTATGCAGTACAAGTGAATATTTCCCTTTAATAAAGGAATATGTGTGTGTGTATATATACATTTAATACAATAATTATGCTATTCTGCCAGGCAGCAAATATTTATTGCTAAATGACCAATCTTTATTTGAAAAATGTGAGCATTTAATTATTGCTTCCATTTTCCAATAATAAAGAAAACCTTCAAGTCTGTTCACAGTGTGAAGTTCTTGGATCCTGGCAAAATGCTTATGATAGAGATAGGACAAGCCTAATCTGTACTTACCTCTGCTTCAGACAGCAGTGGTGACAATCCGGCCTGGCTTGTCAAGTTTCAAGAACTTGCAATCCTTAATTTAAACACTTGAGAGATCTATGGAGCCTGTCAGTCTGGTTAATTAAGCTCTGTCTTCTTTTACCCTTCCTCCCCACCAAAACAAAATCTGGCTTTTTTTTAAAAGGCCACTTAAGACTTTATCCACTGATTAAGCAAACAGGTTCGAGCCTAAACAGAATGATCTTAGAAGACCTAAGCAAAATAGTTTTTGCTATTAAAGGGAGCCTACTTTAAAAGCTTCACTTGGAAGTGTCATATATACGTCGGCCTAAGCGTGCTTAGCTTTCCTCTTTCTGAACTAATTAAAGAAAACATTGGATAATCCAGAGCAAGAAATAATACAAAAATGATATATGTATTAGAATATATGTGAGTCCTTCATTTTTAACATGGATGCATTTTATTTAGGAGTATGTTATGCTTCAAAGTTGGTAGTATCAGTTCTTTCTCAACCATAAGAACTGGGTTCCTGACAACCTTTTAGTAGGAGAATTTCTGAATGAGAAACTTAGTACCCTATGGGAAAAATAGGATTAGAAGATTAAAGATTTCAAGTACACTTATAAAATTCTATAAATGTTTAAAATACAAATGAAAGTTTATATTCAGTAATATAACACAGTAAACAAAACACGCTAAGTAAAGAGCCTACCAATTTTCAAATACCAGTGTATATATCTTAAATTGATGTTAATGAATATGGTATAATCAATTTCAATTTACCATCCTTTGATGACCAAATTTGTTTTAAGATCTCGTTCTGCCTCTATTTCAACAATATACTCAAACTTTCAGTTGTTGTAGATAATATTTATAACTGCAGACATTTTCCCCATTTTTGTCTTCATCAATATTTAATGACTCTCTGACTTTAGGATTTGAAGGCCGTGCTTCCTGTGTCCTACTATAGTCCTAGGGACAGTGTGGCTTCACTTCCTATTTGAAATTTCTCAGTTCTCTCTCTCCTCCTGTAGGACACAAAGTGATTGTCCTAGCTGACTGACTTCAGGCCAAATCATATTCTACCAAGCTCTCTTAAACATCTCAGTTTCTCCTACTTAAATCATATGGGAATATATGTGTATCCTCTCTAATGGCTACCTTGATCCCAAGGCTCCACTTCTGACAGTCTTATTTTATTTGGCTCTTTGCTTTATAGATTTCATCTTGATTCCAATCTTTCCTCATTTTCTAGTTATTACCAACAGAGGTGAGTTACAGTTCATCGGTACAGGAATCAAAATTCTTAAGGATGGAAGAACTATACACAAGAGTAAATCCCATATACTAAACTTTCTAATAGGTAAACATGTGATTTGGGAGAAATTGTGAGCAATAAGATTCCAATGATTCTAAAATAACTAAGAGGAATACTTTTCCTAATATAAAGTCTGAATTATAAGAACAGATTCAGGCAAAGGTAAAAATAAAGTTTATTGACTAGGATTTCACCACAAATATCCACATGGAAGTGTTTGCTTCCTTTCCTCCCTCTCAGCTACCTCCAGATGGCTGTGCAGACAACCAGGATTCACTTAACAGGCAGATAATGTTTAGAATTTTAACACAGGTGTATTTGTAACAGTTTGAACCATGCTCATGAGTAGTTGACACAACTCAGATGCTGTTACTACCCTTAAAACCTTCTTCAATGTGCAGAAAGCTATTCTCACATTCACCTCACCTCTTAACCCGCTTTCACTAGTGGCAACATTTATAGCTACTTCCTCTTTAGTTGGCAGACTAATGTGAAGTATCAGTCAATCTCCAATTAGTGAGGATTCTACCAAATGTTACGATAGCGGTAATCGAGTCATTTCTGAGACTAGATCCGCCATAACTGAGATTGGTCCAGACAAATCACTGTCTTGAGTTACAGCCACAATGAACTCTTTTCTGTGCATTTAAAACACAAACAGATTTCAACATTCTCATTTTAAGTTCAGAGAGAGACAGAGATAGACAGTCAGAATTATATTAGCAGTATCTAAATGTGCAAACTCATGTTACGCTCAGTCCTACAGTATGATCTTTTTTTTTTTTTCCGTTGAGGAAGATTGGCCCTGAGCTAATACCTGTGCCCATCTTCCTCTATTTCACATGTGGGACGCCGCCACAGTGTGGTTTGATGCGTGGTATAGGTCCACACCCATGATCCGAACGCAAACCCTGGGCCGCCGGATCGGAGCACACTGAACTTAACCACAGGGCCAACAGGCCCACCCCCTTAGATTTTATCTTAATGATCCAAGATGGCACTTAGAGCTCCAGTTATCACATAAAAGTTCCATAAGTAGGAAGAAAGAAGGGTAAATAATGCATATCCACTGTCTTTTATCATTTAAAGGGTGAAGTAAACCATTTTGCAGCTACCATATCTGCCATGGTTTGACATAGTTAACATTTAAATGGGCATTGAATTCGTGAATCAGCCCTAACTTGTAACAAATTCCCAGCAGCACTATTTTTACCACATTCTCAGGCCAATTCCAAACCTTATTCTTGAATTGAATTGTAGTTAAGAGGCACCCAACACTGATGCTAAACCTCTGGTCACATACCCAAGAGAATTTTTTTTCATTTACGTAGTCATTTATTTGTGTGTTCTTTCATGATTGGCCATTTGTCCTTCAGAGTCATTTCTGCTATAAAATTATTTATTCCATAACTTTGTACAACATTTATTAGTATCTCACCAATTTTATTTTTAATTATTCTAATTATTTTTCTTGTAATAATATGCCT
Source organism: Tapirus indicus (assembly GCA_031878705.1). Taxonomy (NCBI): domain Eukaryota; kingdom Metazoa; phylum Chordata; class Mammalia; order Perissodactyla; family Tapiridae; genus Tapirus; species Tapirus indicus. The sequence continues at coordinate 112,906,106 of CM062918.1, read as the reverse complement.
TCCCACCTAATACTGTAAATACCTCATTGCTTTTTCATTTATCAAATATGCTACACCTCAAAACTAAGCACAAACAGAACAAGTATATTCCTGACTAATGAATCATTCTATGTCCTATGTTAAAATAACCATGTATGACCACTTACCCTATTGATAAATACCTATCTTGTTTTCTCTAAGACATAGCTTTGTTCAAGTGAAAGTTTGTAAGTTGAAGTTTCATAAGTAGGGTTTCTTTATTTAAAAAATTTTAAATGGTGGTATTAATTAGGAATATTTTTGCCTGCAGTATTGGAAAAGCCAACCAAGAAAGGCCTAAGCAATAGGCCTTTAATTATCTTATATTGCAAGAAGGCTGGAAGTGCAAGTTGAGGTGCAGTTCCTCAATGATGCCATCAATGACCCAGGATCTTCATGTCTCTCTGTTCTACCATCCTTAGCACAATGATCTTTCATGCATATCTTGTTGCCCAGCCTCATAGTGACAAAGTGGTTGCTGCAGCTCCGTTCACCACATACAAATCAAGGCAGGAAGAAGGGAGGAGAGTATGAAGCAACAAGATCTGTCTGTTTTTTTAGGGGGAAAAATTCTGTTTATGTCTCATTGTCTGAAAATATGTCTCATGGTTACTTCTACTTGTAAGGTATGCTGAGAAAACAAATATTAACCAACCCTGCTTTTATATTGACAAAAGAGATTGAAAGTGAAGTTGGCCTAGCTAATCAAGACATCCTGCCACAGTATTATTTAAAGCAATTTCATAATTAATCCATCAGAAAGAAATACCAAAAACTTTACGTGCCTTAAATAGAATTCAATATTATAAAAAGTAACCAATGTATTACATTTTTATGTGTTACCCTACAACTGATGATTTTGCAGTGACACAAACTTACATTGAGCCTTCTCTAGTCTACATATGCTATATTAAAGTACACATTTGTAAAATTTTAAGTGTGCAGATATCTGCAGGCCAAAATGGGGAACGGGGAGGAAAACCAGGGAAGAGCTATAAACTTCACACTCAATACTAAAATTACCTGAGTTTTAAATGTATGCAAAGACAGCGGAAGAAGCTTTAATCTAAGGCCTTCACAAAAGTTAGTGAACCTAGTAGCTTATTTTAATGTATTGGTTATTGGTGGTGCATTCCCAACTTTGTGTAGACCACATACGAATGTAAATGTTTTAAAGGTAGTAATTACCAGCTAAATTCTGGTGAGGATAAGAGATGGCTAACTTAAAACCTGTGCCTCAATGGACTTTGTGAGTTAGCGTCATATTTGTTAAGACACTACCTTAATAATCTTCATCATTCATACTGGCTTATTCAGGGCAACTTTGTTATTGAGTAATCCACTAAATCACTTTGGTTTTATTTGGTGCCTTTTGAAATCATTGTTACATAAATTTTCTTGATATTGAGGCTTTTTTTCACTAGCATTTGACATAAACCCAGAATCCAAAAGAACCAGTAAAATGAGTGTTGGTATTAGAATAACAGTATACATATACAAAAGCAGCTTAAAAGAAACTTTCCATGAATGGAATTTGGGGATTGTTGTTACTTGTTGGGTTTAATTGATTTCAAAATCAGAATTACTAGATAGCATGGGCCAATTCTGGGATGATATTTAGACCATGATGGAAATGTCCAAATGATAAATAGGAAGAAATTACTATGAGGATGTGTGGTGCATGCATATGTTCCTCACTTAGTGATCATTTTCAGATAAACTCATTAATGCTGTTCTTACTGAAATTTATCACTTGAGATTTGAAATAACCAAGCACCAATCATATGCCCACCTCTAAAATGCTAAGAGATCTGTAGATGAAACATTCTATATCATTTTATCAAACTAAATGTGAACTAAGTTGCGTTGGGTGACTTCTCATCAAATTGATGGCTTTCATCAACACTTGCAGGGTGCAGGTAAAGTAGAGAATTCACAGGAGTTTTTAGTGTCCACTAGGGTACCATATATCACATTAAACTCTAATGAAATAAAGTTCTCTCTACATTTATAAACTATTTTGCTTCCTTTGGTGGATTTAACCAATCAGTAAAAGCAAAATATTCCCTAAGATTTTTCCTGGGGTTATGACTTATGATAATTGTATATGAGTGCTCGTGTTTATCTACATAAAATTTTTGATTTTTATTGTTAACCACCCTCATGCTCCATTCAAGTCAGGGGACATCTGAATACATCTTCAAAGAACCCCAGAAGAAATAGAAAGTGTAACCTGAATTGGGAAAAACTGATGGATTTAGGTTATACCCATCAATATACACTACCAAAAAGTAAATTGAGTTGACACTCAGAATATAAACAGAAGAGGTAGATTTGAAATAGGAAGAAAGAGAAGCAGATGTGAGGTGGATAGTTACCAAAGTGAGAATATCAAATGATTAGAAGTCACATGGATAGTTAATAAAAGTCAGAGCAGATGTTAATATAGAGCAATAGGAAAAGGTGCCAAAATTCATTGAAGGAAAGAGCTAATACTAACAACAATAATCCCTCACTTTAGAAGACTTGCTACTAGTAAGTGAACAATGAGAACAGTCAAGAGATACAGATTTATGTGTCCAGAAATCTCTATATGCTAAATTACTCTCTAGGTAATATAATCAAGTTGTATTTTGCAACCCTGTCTTCCTTTTTCATTAACTAATATTTTCTCCATTAGTTTTCTTGTAAAATAATTGTTAGGAAATCCAAGCCCTGTCTTATTGACCTGACACCTAGGCCGGGAAAAGTTAGGTGAGCAAAGTACTCTAAATTTTAGCTATAGTGTTGGCTATTTACTAGCTAGAGAATTTGGAAAAATAACTTAAGCAGAAAGTTACAGTGAAGGAAAGAAAAGAAAGGGAGAGGAAAAATAAATAAAAGTGTGTAAATAAAATACTTAGCCCAATATCTGGCACATTAATAATAACAAATTAAAATTAAGCAACAGAGAACAGTGAGAATGGCTAGTGATTCTGCACATAAACGCTCCTTGGATTCTTCTGATAAGCTTGGAAATGCAAGGACTCTTAAGGAAGAACATAGGAAACGAGCAAACAAAATTTTGACTTTCCAAGTGTCTAAAGAACACAAAAAAGAAACAGCAGGAAGTCAAACTGATCTCAATGACTTTTCTTAAGAAGTCAACTGAGATCTAATTGATATATAATAAACTATCTAGTTACATTGTTTGATTTTATAAGTTTTGACAAATGTGTATACCCGAGAAAACATCACCACAATCAAGAAAGTGAATATAGTTAACATTCCTCATGCCCCTTTATAATCACTCCCTCCCAACCTTTCTCATCCCCAGGCAACCGTATACATGCTCTCTGTCATGATAGATTAGGTTTAATCTTCTGAAATTTTTTATAAATAGAATCATATAGATATTGTTTTTTGTTTGGCTTCTTTCACTCAGCATAATTATTTTGAGATTCATCCACATTGTTGCATGTGCTCATTCCTTTTTGTTGATTAGAATTTCATTGTATGGATATATCACAAGTTGTTTATTCATTCACCTACTGATGAATGTTTCAGTTGTTTCCAGTTTGGCACTAGTATTGTTAATAAAGCTTCTAGGAACATTAATGTACAATATTTGTTTGGACATAGGTTTTCATTTCTCTAAGAGTGGAATGACTGGATCATATGGATGATATGTTTAAATTTTTAATAAAATATCAAACTGGTTTTCACAATGATTGTACCATTTTAAGTTCCCACGAACACTGTATGAGAATTCCAGTTGCTTCATAGCCTCACCAGCCCTTGGTATGGTCAATCTTTTTAATGTTAGCCACTTAGTGTATATAATAGACATTTAGTGTATGTAATAATATCTCACTCTGCTTTTAATTTGCATTTTCCTAATAAATAATGACGTTGAGCATCTTTTCATATGCTTATTTCTCGTCTCTATATCTTCTTCAGTAAAGTATCCATTCAACCCTTTTTCTAACCTTTTGGGTTACTTCTATTCTTACTGTTGAGTTGTGGATACAAGTTCTTTAACAGATAGGCATTTTCCAAGTATTTTCTCCCAGCCTCTGACTTATCTTTTCAATCTCTTAAGAGAGTGTGTCAAAGAGCAAATCTTTTTTGATTGTGGTGAAGTCCAACTTGTCATTATTTTTCTTTAATGAATTGAACTTTTGTTGTCATATTTAAGAAATATTTGCCTAATCCAAAGTGAAAAAAATTTTCTCCTGTTTTTTTCTAGAAGTTTTATAGTTTTTGGTCTTATGTTGAGGTCTATAATTCATTTAGAGTTAATGGTTGTATATGGTACTAGTTGTGGATTGCAGTTCATGTTTTTGCATATGGGTACTCAATTATTTTAGCACCATTTGTTGAAAAGATTTATATTTCTCTGCTGAATTGCTTTTGCATCTCTGTCAAAAATGAGCTCTTCTTGTATGTGTGGGTCTATTAACAGATTCCCTATTCTGTTTCATTGATCTATTTGTTTATCATTGCATCACTATAACACTATCTCAATTATGGTAGCTTAATAAAAAGCCTTGAAATCAAGTAATGTTAGTCTTCCAACTTTGATTTTCTGTTTCAAAATTGTTTACGTTATTCCAGATCTTTTACATTTCCATTTAAACCTTAAAATCGGCTTGTCAACTTCTACAAAAACACTGGGTTGGATTTTGATTGGGTGTTGAATCAACAGATCAATTTGGGGCAAATCGAAATCTTAACACTATTGTGTCATCTGACCCGTGAATAGATATATCTTTCCAATTATTTAGGTCTTATTTAATTTCTTTCAGCAGTGTTTTATAGTTTTCAGCGTTCAAGTCTTGCACATATTTTGTCAGGTTTACTCCTAAGTATTTTATTTTTTATGCTATTATAAATGATAATGATGAAATTTCAGTTTCTAATTGTTTGCTGCTAGTGTAAAGAAAGACGGTTGATTTTGTATGTCAGTCTTGTGTCCTGAAACATTGCTAAACTGATTTAATAGTTTTATTAGCATTTTGGTAGATTCCATCAGATATTTAAATAGATGATCATGTTTTCTGTGAATGAAGAGTGTTACCTCCTCCTTTCTAGTCTGGATTCTTTGTGTTTTTGTGTACTGGTTTAAAATGTGGCTAGAACTTGCCTTGCACAGTTGAATGAAAGTGGTAAGAGTGAACATTCCTGGTCATGTTACTGATCTTAGGGAAAATGCATTCAATCTTCCACTGTTAAGTATGATGTTTGCTATGACTTTTTGTAATGGCCTTAATCCGGTTGAAGAAGTTCCTTGTATTCTTAGTTTGATAAGAGATTTTATCAGAAATGAATGTTGGAGTTGGTAAATGCCTTTTCTGCAGCTGTTGAGATGGCGATCTTTTTCCTCTTTCAATCTATCAACCTATTAATATGGTGAATTACATTGATTTACATTGATTATTTTCAAATGTCAAATCATTCCTGAAATAAAACCCATTCGATTACGAGGTATTTATCTTCCTAAATAATGTTGAAGTTAGTTTGCTAAAATTTTGTTTAGAATATTCAGATCTATGCTCATGAAGATATTGTTCTGTACTTTTCTTCCTTGTAATCTCTTTGGGCATGGAATTTTCTTTCTGGTAAAGTTTTCAAATATATTTTCAAGTTTTTAATAGACGTATACATTTTTTCTTGAGGGAGATTTGACAGTATTGTTCAAGGAATTGTCCATTTTATCTGTTATCAAATTTGTTGGCATAAAGTTGTTCAAAATATTCCCTTATTATCCTTTTAATTTATGTATAATCTGCATTGATGTCATCTCTTTCATCCCTAATATTAGTAATTTATGTCTTCTCTCTTTTATTCATGATCAGTCTGGCTATAACTTTATCAATTTTATTGATCTCAAAATATCAGCTTTTAGTTTACTGGATTTTTCTTTATTGTTTTCTGTTTTCCATTTCAATATTTTCCACTTTGATCTTTATATTTTTCTTTGCTTAGTTTGGGTTTATTTATATTTTTCTGCTGACTTTGGGTTTCATTTATTCTTTTTTCTAGTTTCCTAAGGCAGAGGTGAGATCATCAAGCTGAAATTTCTTTAATGGAGGCATTTCCAGCTGTAAATTTCTCTCGAAAGCTGCTTTATAGGAATCTCACAAATTTTGATATGTGGTGTTTTCATTTTCATTTCATTTAAAATACTTCCTAATTTCCTCCTGGTTTCTTCTCAATGGTTATTTAAAAGTGAGCTATTTAGTAAATTCTCTTTTAAAAGATTTAAACAGTAGGAAGAAAATGTTATATATTTACCCATTTTTGATACTCCTCATTTATTTGTGTGGAATCCACATTTCCATCATGTATTATTTTCGCTCTGCCTGAAAGACTTTGAAATTTCTTATGTTAAGGGTCTGCTAGTGATAAATTCCTTCTGCCTTTTTGTGTCTACAAAAATCTTTATTTTGCCTGAAATATATATTTTTGTTGGGTATTCAATTCTAGTTTGATAGTGTTGGGTCTTTTTTGATACTTCAGAGATGTTTCTCCACTGTCTTCTTACTTGCATTGTTTCTGATGAGAAACTTCTATCTTTACCTTTGCTTTTTGTACATAAGATGTCCTTTTTCCTCTGGATGTGTTTAAGATTTTCTCTTATTACTATTGTGGCAATTTGACTTTGATGTTCGTTTGTGTACTTTTCTTTACCTTTCTTGTGTTTGGGTCCATTGAGCTTCTTGGATCTGTGAGTTTATAGTTTAATAAAATTTGAAAATTATTATGCATTATTTCTTCAAATATTTTCTTGTCTTTTTTCTTTTGTAACTCAGTTACATGTACAATACCCTGCTTGAAATTGATACTCAGCTCATTGATGATCTATTAATTTTTTTTACTTATAGGTTCTCTTTTGTTTCATTATGGAAAGTTTCTATTGCTATATCTTCTGTCTCACTAATGTTTTCTGCTGCAATTTTCAATCTGCTTTTAATTCTATCCAGTTTATTTTTCCTCTCAGTTTTTATCTCTAGAAGTTTGATTTCCATATCTCTACTTGACTTTTTGAACATATAGAATACAGCTATAATAATTGTTTTAATGTCCCTGTCTGCTAATTCTAACATTTGTGTCAGTTGCAAATGACTAGTTTTGTGTCTTTATTATGTGTCATTTTTTTGGTTTTTTGCACACCTGGTAATTTCTGGTTCAATACCACATACAACAAATTTTACATTTTTGGGTGTTGGCTATTTTCTATTCCTATAAATATTCTTAGCTTTCTTCAAGAGTGCAGCTAAGTTATTTAGCAATAGCTTGGTACCATTGGGTCTAGCTTTTAAGATTTGCATGATGGAGTGGAAGCAATGTTTGGTTTGAGTCTAATTAATTCCCATTACAGAGGCCAGACCTTTCTGAGTACTCTCACTGGTGCTCCATGCTTTGTTGTGAGGTTCCGCAAGCTACCAATAGGAAAAGGCCGTGTACCCAAACGTGTCTGAGCACAAGATACTATTCCTTCTAATCCTTTGGGTGGTTCTTTTCCTCCAGGTTGATCTGAAATTTTAAAGCACATTTATCATGTCCAGAATTATTAAGACAGGAGTTTCTCTGTTAACAAGTAAAATGAAGAGTTCCCAACCTATTACCAGCCTGTCCCTTAACATTTGTGAAACCCGCACACTATTGATCTAAATAATAAAAGTTTTATATAAACCTAACAAACGCCTAAATACACTTAAGTATACTGTGTTTTATCCACCTACCTGGACAAATATACCCCTATAAAAATTGTAAGCCCATGTTCAAATGTAGAATTCTCAAGTTCTCAGAATTCATTGCAGGGATGTGATGGCTGAGTGAGGAGAAGCTCTCAGTCCTTTGACTCTGTTCAACTGTTCTTCTCTCCCACTCCCTATCTCTTCCAACTCCAGGCTTTGTCCTATATGTTGAGGAGTTTCATGCACCTGTGTTTGAACCCAACCCACACCCAAACTCTGTCAATATCCTCTGCAGACAGTAACTCCTTGGATACTCCTCAGCTTTAGAGGTGCCTACAGGAGGAGTGCAATTTGACCTTGGAATATTGGGCCCAGGGAATGGGGTTTTCAGGCTCTGGAAGCAGAATTAGGACCATTTGGGCAAAAAATTCCGGGGTCTTAAGTATTCGGGGCATGAAATAGAAGGGTGGGTGCAAAGCTCAGATGGGCCCTGGCCCTGAAGACTGTTCATTCTTCATTTCACAATAGGACCCTCTTGCTTATATGGGAGAACACTAGTTCCCATGATCAGTGTAAAACTGATTAATATATTTTGTTTTAGAGTTTGTATACCTCTGTAAAACCCAGTAAGTATTACTTGTATTACTTTTAACATAAATATATAATATTTACATATTATATATACATACATATCTGTACATATATACATAGAGTATATGTTATAATACTTATATACTTCTGTATAACCCAGTAAGTAACACTTACAGGCCTTGTATGGCAAGTTATTTCACAATGATTTGCAAAATTAGCAATGTCTATAAAGACTAAATCAACATTGTTCTCTTTTTCATTACTTTTGTAATGAATATTTTCTACCAATTAATCAAATCAGCTTATAGCCAATCTAATTCGATGCCCTTTTCTCTGCTCCCAAAGATATCAGAAGGATGAGTGAAAGAGGAGTCCACAATTAGAAATTAACATTGGTTAATTGTTTACCAGGACCGAGGAAGGCTAACAATGATGAAAGATGATAGCTAGACACAGTATAACCAAAGATCAGGAGTGAGGGGAGCTTCTATTTCTGTCTCTGTGTATCATTCTGGAATTTAAAAAAAGAAAAATCCAAGCAAGAGATTACCTTCACTCCCAGACATCCGCCTTCAATATTCTCTCCGTTCAAAAACATCTGAAAATGTCCATTCTTTCTCTTCTGACTTTGGGGTGTATGCTTTCTCATTTTTAAAATGCACTTAGGTTGAAACAACAATTATATAGAAGAATGGGTTAATTCCTACGACTTCAGAGCCCCAAGAGGAGATTCAAATATGTGAAGAAACTTTCCCCATTCATTCCCTTGCTGATGGGTACCAAGTACTGAGGCAAGTCATTCTTCCAGTCAGGGCCTTATTCTTCATAGGCAAAATGGGAGGGCTTGCCCTCCAGCTCTAAAATTCTAAGAATCTGTGACATAGTGACAGTGGGTCAACTGGTTTCCAGTATAGTCATGTGCCACATAACGACATTTTGGTCAATGATGGACCGCATGTTTGATGGTCCCATAAGATTAGTACCATATAGCCTAGGTGTGTAGTAGGCTGTACCATCTAGGTTTGTGTAAGTACACTCTATGATGTTTACACAAGGACAAAATCGCCTAATGATGCATTTCTCAGAATGTGTCCCTGTCATTAAGCACTGCATGACCATAAAAGTTTTTATTGTCTCTCATAGACACAAGCTTAGGTTCCATGCTGAAAATCAATCATTTCTTTTTAAAGTATTTATCAATTCGACCGTCATACTTACATGGCAATTATGAGTACAATATTAAGTATAAGTAATTTCTGTTTAGGAGAGTGATAAGTTTTGGCAAATTTTACCTTTAATGGACATAATCAAGCTTCACCTTGATGACATGTGGACTTTTTGAGGTTCCCAGCTGTCACTGAATGCAATAAATGCAAGAGAGATGGGAAGAAGGGAGGCAATTTCCTTACTTTTCATAAAGGAAGCAAAATGGAGACTGTGGAGGTTAAAGGGAGGCCAGTTGTGTTATTTACTTTTATTCTGAACCTAACTTCTCACTGAAGTAGGTTTTAGAGACTTGTCTCAGTAACTTATATTAAGTTACACCTTTGTTTTTCCTCTCTGAATGTCAAAGTATCAGCTCTCTGTGCCTTTAACAAGTATGCATTAGTCACATTAGATAACCTGTTTAGAATAGCAAGCTCAATCCATTTTTTTTCCTTTTCTTTAATTAGTCAGAAGTCTTGCTTTATTAGCATAAGGTTCCTTCTCCTCTGCTCCTCAAAAAGGTTGCCTAATGGTAAAGCATTTTAATTTCTTCTAATTATGTAATTTGTCGTTTTAAGTTTAACCTTCTGGCCTCTTTATTTATCATTGCTGAATTCCACCCTTCTTATTGCTAGAAAGATTTTCTAATGTTTCATTTTTCCATCTTTCTTAAAAATAACAACATTGCTCTAAAAAGCAGCTAATGTTCTCACTGGGCAAATGGAAAGAATCCCACATCACCCCAAAACACATTCTTCCCAAACGAAAGTATATAAATGGACTCTGAGCAATGTTATACCTTTTCCCTGTGAGTGATTTCCTTTAAATGTATTCTATCTCTTTCATATAGCCACCTGCCATTTTTGCTTTATTGCAGCCAGAAGGTTTAAAGGCACTGCTTTTAAATATCTTGAAAGTTTTCCATTGATAAGAAAAGATAGTAAAAGCACTTTTAAGTGAACAGTAACACACATCACAAATCAGGCATTTTGATACTATCTAGGTTCACTCCATGTGGTATAAGGAACTCCAGTGATTGTAGTTTAGCTGGGATTCTAAACTGCGTAGAAGAGATGTGGGGAAAATTCAGTGTTGTTATAGTTATTGGCTAGGTCATGGCTTGTGTTGTATGTGTATGTGTGTATGTGGAATGTGTGTGTGTGTGTGTGTGTGTGTGTATGTGTGTGTGTGTGTGTGTGTAGAGTGAGGAGGGACAGTGATTTAAACACAAAATATCCAAACATAGCTTAGTTGTACTATTATACTGAAGAAATAAACCAGGAAAAACTTGCAAATGTTTGTTAATTAATGAATATTTCTCCTTTTATAGGGATGACACGTTAGCTATTTATTTACGGTATATTTCTAAAGTGAATTATTTCACCTTTTAAAGGGAGAACATTTTATGGTCTCCACTCTATTTCACTTGATCTAAAAGGCCACAGACATAGATACCAACAATATCTGAATGTTGGCACAGACCAGCAGCAAAGATTACTGTCTGAAGATCGAACAGGAGAGAGCTGGATTTGAAATCAAAGACTTGCCATTGATCAAATCTTTATTAGTCTAGGACAAGGATTTACACACATCTTCTCATTTTTCCTCTGGGCCGGAGAGCAGCATGAGCTAAAATGAAACAATGCCAGATTTGGAGGGTGGAAGAGAGGACTGACCATTATCTATGCAGAAAGTTGCAGAGGCCACATCTGGCCGTTCCTGCTCTACTCTTTTCTCCAAAAGGAAGAAAGGAGAGTCTAGCAATTCTGACCATAAGTTTGAACACTAGAGCAAAGTTTCATCAGGTTTTGATAGTCCTGAACAGTATAGATGTACTTTGTAGAAATATCTTAAAATAGGAAAAAAGGTCGGGAAATACATGTGGATTTAGTGGCGTTGATTACATCTGACTTCAAATATAAAAGCAAGTTGTTGGGTTTTCATTTTCCTCTGATTGTTTCTGTTCTTTCCATAACCGTATATGTGAGTAGGTAGGGGTTTGGGTGCACATGGAGAAGAAAAGGAAATCTATTTAAAAATGATGCAATCCATGTTAAAGGATAGTGAGACAAAATGTGTATGATACAGGGAGTTAAATGGGCACAACTTGGAATGACATGTCATGGCTCCAAATAATAAACATATTCCTCCTGATTTTCATAGAAATGTTTCCTGGATGATTATTCAATTTCCAGCAATTACACATTCCTATAATCAAGATGATGTTGATCAAGAAGATGATGCAGAGGGAGGTGGGTTATTCATTAAAGAATATAATTTGGGAAAAATAAAAATTCCTGGAACAAAACATTTCATACACATGTCAAGTGCTTTGCTCTTCCTTATACACAATGGGCTAACGGGAAAAATAATGCCATAAGTCGTCAGAGCACACTAATATGGAAAGATTGAGATATATTTTATCTATGGAGAAGGGACATTAATCTTTACCTAAAAAAATGTTGTGTTGGCGAGTTTATATTTTTCCCTAGAATACTTAGAGGAAAAGAGAAGTATCAGCCACATTCTTTAAACACAGCCATAGGCCAGCTCTGCAAATGAGCAACTCCAATGTGAAAACACTTTCAAAGTTCTAAATGAGTTGTCCCTGTGGTAATAAAGAGGGGACATTTTACAGTATGACAACATGTAAGATAGCATTGTCAGCTGTAGTTTATTTAAAGCACGAGGACTGTAACAGGAAAATAATGACTTTAATAAAATTTACTATTGACTTTGTAGGCTAAAATCTTTCTGTCATCAGGAATATAGAAAACAGCCTGTCTGAAAACCCTTCAGTTAAATATATTCCTTTAATATTTCAAAGCAACTTGATTTTTTTTAATATACACGCTACTTCAAAAGACACTGTAGTAGGGTGGAAATTAGTATTTTTAATAGAAAGTTGGTATTGCTTACATAAGGAAAAACTCAGTAATGACCTGTGACACTGTCAACTGAAGCAACATTTGAGGAACCTGCAAATGCAGTTCATGCGATTCCTTGAAATGCTGTATAAAGCTGTGTCACAAATGAAAGATTTATAAATTACCCAATGTCCTTCTCATCCGAAGGATTTCTTTTAATCGTGCAGTATAGTTTCTCAAGAAGAAAGCCAAAGAGCTTGCTGGGTATACACGAAAATCTACAGCATGTTAATGAGGTTGGGGTCATTTCTGAGAACTGAGGAAAGTGGGAAAACATATGGCCTGATTTTACTCTCCAGCCAATTTGATTAAATGCAGTATAGATTGCTCGTAGTGTGTAAGAGAGGTCATGCCCATTATATGAAAAGCTGCAGAAATTCCATTCCTTTAATGTTTTACATAGTTAAAATAAACTGTGGTAAAAAGTTTCCCAACAGTGTATGACAGCTCAATTTAGAGGTGAAGCCTTTTAATAAAACCTCATGCAATGAATACTTTGGTTTATGCACTCTGTTTGTGTTTCCCTCTGGAGTACTTAGCATTATGAAGCTGTGGTTACTTGCTTTACTGCTGCAGAATAATATCATGAAAGGAGAGACCAAAGCTTTGTATCAGAAAATATCCGGAGTGAGTAGAAATGCTGATGGAGGGACCTTAATTTAGAGCTAAACTGCTTTTCTATTTGCTTTTAACATGCTGTTGTAAAGTATATTGGCTCGAATTACAGGATATTATTTAAACAAAAGGAAAAATCCACAGGGGTTTTTACACATTAACCTATAGCTTATTTAAAGGGAAATTATGAACCTCAGAATTATAGACCAACAACTTTTTTCTAAGCTTTAATGAGAACTTTAAACCAAAGCATGCTTTTCTGAATTAAGTATATATGTTGGTATTATTTGGAAGAGGGAAAAGGCAATGGAAAGAATAAGAAGCAGTTCATTTATATAAAGATTCTGGCACCAACACTCTATATGGAGACAGAAATCTACTTCAATACCATCTAAGATCTCAAAAAGAATTCTTAGGGGACCTAATATGGTGCCTCAAACCCATTAAATGTTCAATATATCCACATTAGCAGACATAACTCTTTTCAAGAGCAGTCTTAATTCTGATTGTCTTTCTTCCTTTCTAGTTGCGCTCTCTGGTTCACTCTGGAACTGTACCTGTTGTGAGGAAGGAGATCAGGGAAGCTGTTTTGTTGTTCCACTGACCATTTGGACTCTTACCTCCTCTAGACTTCTTGAATATTTGGCCTGACTGCAACTACTGTAAGATTTCATTAGATATTTTATTCCACATGTGTGAATGTAAGAGGAGTTTTGAGCATGACATGCAAATATATGTAAATTATGTAGATGCTTATGCAATTAAGAATCCCCAGACCTCCTGGGGAAATGTGGCCACCTTACAAAATGCATCAGTGATTTTGACAATATATGTTGCAGTTGGTAAGGTACCATGTTCTGAAATGTGACTTCTGTCCCCTGCTCACTTATTAGCTTCTCAATTGTACCATGTGGGAGCTAGTATTCATGTTTTTTTATTTTCTCTGACATTCTTTGATGACTTGGGAATATATATTGATAGCCAAACTGTTAAGTGAAGAAAACACCTGTCTATTCCTTAGATATTCGGGAAATAGCAGGTGGACTGATTCCTAACTATGCCAACTTACCCAGGAGAGACGTAGGTAGCATATGAGGGCATGTCTTTGGTCATAAATAGGATTGACATTACTATTTAAGAAAGTCATCTGATGGAAATAAAAATGTGAATGTGTTGCTTTTCAAGGGTTTCAGGTCTTTGTTCTCTGGGATGCCAAAAGGGTATATTGAAAGCTTCTAAGCATTGTCCTCAATTAGTCTCCCAAGATTTCTTGGTTACCAGATTTCCACTTAGAGTTAAATAACATAGTGATTCTGCTCCTCTGTTGGCCTCTAATTTGATCTACTCTTCTCTATTTAGGTATAATTTTAGACTGGACCACTTGAGGCAACAGCGACAAAAGAATTTCATAAATCGATTGCATTAGTAAAGGCCAAGAAAAGCCTTTGCTTTGTTCATTCCTTCAACAAATATTTGTTGTGTTTTATTTCCCAGGCTCAGGTTGGAGCAGTGACCAAAACAAAGCCTTGGCCTCAGAGGAGCTTATTTTCTATTGAAGAGACAGACAATAAACAGATAAATAAGTTAATACATGTTTCCAGGTAGTGAAAATGCTGTGAAAAAAAAGTAAAGCAGGATAAGGAAAATAGGGCCTGGGGGGTAGAGAAAGAAGGGCAAAGATTGAGAAAAAAGCGGAGAAAGTTATTGGCTGGTGCACATACCCTTCACATGGGGCAATGAGATGGAGTTGGGGGGGCACAAAACTGCCATCTGATTCAACAAATATTAGACTTGATCAAAAAGAGAGACTAATAAATCCATCCACAAGATCCTTTCAATAACCCCATCTTGTAGTAAAATCCCAAGCCTGCCAAGAGATCTGTCTATGTAAAAACAGATTTGTTTAAAAATTAACATTTAGGCCAAACCAGTTCATTTATTCTTAATCTAATCATTAATCATATAAAGTGGTGGAATTATAAGGGCTATTGGCACATCAAAAGAATGGGTTTCTTTAAAATACATATTATGGTTGCAGAGAGAAATGACCCTGGCATGATGCTCAAATGTTACTGTAATAGGTTTCGTTAAAAAGAATACATTGCTAACCATATTATCAATCCATAAGATTTAAATATTGGACAACCTGAAGCCCAACTGCTTTGCAGTGGAGTAAGGGCAGAAGAGGGGACTGGGAGAAAGAGGACCTCTGTTTAAGTCACAGTTCTGAGTGGGGAAATGTACCTCGTTTCCTTACTTCCACCCTCCAAATGAGGGTGAAAAAAGTCTTTAGATACTGAGGGTTAAAAGGAAAACAAGCATAGATTCACACTTTACATAGGTGCCACATCTGGGAATATCTATAATTTGGGTTGATAAGTTTGATTTAGTTGCTTGAGATATTTAAAGTAGAGGAAAAAACACGTGGTCAATCTAACTCAAAAAATGTTTAAAAAATACTAGCTAGGCTCTGGGGAAAGTAAGAAACTCTCCTACCCTTGAAAAACATGTGACCAACGGCTGTGAGTGAGATCACTACTTGGTATGGAGACGGAAGCAGAGTTTGGCTGTGGGACGTTTCAGCCAACACCGGAAACAGCAAATTTATGACACTAAAAGGAAAGGAAAAGACTTTACTGTATAAAATTTGTAAAAATTAGGAAAAATGTTTTTCTGTAATAGGAAAATAGTTTATTTCCATCTCACACATTTTCTTATGACTTTTCTTATAATGCAAATTTTACTTATGTTTTTTGAATTACCTACTTTGATAGATAATAACGCATTTGAATATCCTCTGATTATTCCCTGTTTCATATATAAACAAAAAGTCAAGAAATATATAGTCCACATCTAAAACTATTTTATAACAATAAGTAATATATTTTGGTTAATTATTAAGTAAGTTTTTAAAAATCTGCATTCCCTCTATAAAACATCTCCACTTTCCAGATGAAGTGATGAGAGATTAGGAAAGTATTTTGTACTAGGTCATATCACTAGTAAAAAAACATCACTGAGACTTGAGCCAGGTCTCTAACATGAAATCATACTGTTTAACCAAATACTACACCATCTCTGATCATATTAACTAGCAAGTTAGTATGAACAATTCCAACTTAAAGTTTCTTACGTTCATTAGCAGTAAAGTTGGATTTTCATAAGTGAACAAATGCCTTATTAATTCATATAAAAATGGTAAGCATATTTTAGTCTAGATGTGAATACCTCAACTGGAAAGTATGCCTACATTATTAATCACAAAACTATTTTTTAAACAAACAGACGGGAGCCTAGTTTTCTTAATGGAGGTGGTACCTCCCACTAGGGGGCATTTTGGAAATTTGCAATTTTGTCACAGTGATGTCACAAAGAAGCACACTAGCATTTGATGAGTGGGGACCAGAATGCTGCAGGCCTTGCAATGAGTAGGATAGTCCAACACAATGAAATACACTGGCTTACATTTTTCTCAAATTTTAAATATACCATCAGAAATCCATATAGAGAAAAAATTATTTACAATTATCTGAGCTTACAACTTGTCACCATTTAACATGTGCACAGTTTTACATAGACTGAATTTTCCAGATCCTTAACTATGGTAAAAATCTATGATAGATTTTACTTTATTTAGTTTGGAATTTTATCAAGAATTGTCCACTATATTTGAAAATTTTCACCTATGGCAATGACACTCATGGTATTGGAGTCACTAGTCTTCATTTGTATCATTCTTCCTTTGTAGCTGTCATGTATAAACATGAAATAAAGAAAAAGTTAGGGTCCTTTAAACAGTATTATAAGAATATTATTAAATAGCAGAAATGCATGAAATATGGGTAATGCATTAATAAAGACTACAAGGATGTTTATAGTTCACATTCATATTTATGTTTATTTATTGTACAATAATAAGAAAGATTGTGAAGATTATGTATTGGATTTATTTACTCATTCTTGTGTGGCCAGAGGTTTCCCACTCTTATTCTCCTACTGCCCATAGAGGTCTACCACACAATGGTACCTTCTTCTTATATTACTGTTTCTTATTCCACTCCATCCTTTATCTCCTGTCTCCTATCAAAGGCTAGGGTTCCCAAGGTCTGTTCAAGTACTAGAGTCCAACTGTATATTTTGACATGTGGTGGGAATTCAAGCTAAATGATAAACTTTGTGTGATTCTTTAACATTATTCCATCCTGTTTTAATATGGAGAATTCTTTTACAAGAATATCATTGTTCTATATTTTAGAGGGATGCTATCTCTGCATAAATTAAGATTCTTTCCCACTTTCTTATTATCATACACAAATAAGTCTTGTTTGTCAGGACTTATATTTTTTAAAGTTCTAGTGTCCCATGGATCTTTTGTTCTTTTATTTTCCTATGCTTATTGCACAGAATGGCATTTTAAAATATCTGTTATAAAAAGGAAATAGTGGGTTGAATAAGGTAGAACCATTGGACTAGACTCAAAAGCAAAAGAAAATAGGTAGTTAACATTTCAGGCTCTTATTATAAGGAAGTCTTGTTGGATTTCTGTTTTTTAACTATTGATATGGAGAAAAATAGAATGATATAGAGAAAAAAGAATGCACACAATTGGTGCTAAATAAATGCTTTTGTCATGGTCAGAGTTGATGGTCAATTATATAGAAGATGCTGCAGTACTCCATTTATGAGGTATTCTGTGCTGTATTATCTGAGCATTTAAATAGTACTTGCATAGCTCTACATCATACATGACAACAAACACATCATCAGCGGCATTTATAGTCTTTCAGGTCTCGCTTCCACATTTTCCTCTGATAGATACACATATGGAAACAATAATCCTCTTTAGAAATCAGATACTTGAGATATAAAATATAGAAGTGTGCCATATTAATTTTCAAATTTAGACTAGCTCGATTAAAACAGATGTAACTTTAAAAATGGAAGCGTGTGAATATAGCAAGCAATTTTGCAACTGATAGCTGAGAACGCACTAATCTATTTAAATATATTTTCCTTTTATCAGTCTATGGGATTCTGGAACCTAGTTATCACTTCAAACTGATAAAATTTGGATGGCACTATTTGAGGAGTCTCAAATCTGTGGCCCTGCCTTGGCATGCGGTTGCAGGATAAAGTTAGCTTTACTTTCCTTAAACGAACAGGAGCAGACTTTTTTCCAATCCCTGCTCATTACCCCTTGAATCATTTTGAGCCAATTCACGGCCACAGCTTTGCTGTATATCGCTCTAAATCATGGGTATAAAAAATAGTTTGGAGGGAAAATTTTTAAACGATAGCAAAATGTCAGTTTCAAGGGGCGTTAAAAGGAAATTTAATCAACTTTCAACACATTGAACACCACCTTGGCATTAGACATCACAGATTTCCTTCTTACCTCCCAACTTCTGAGGCTTATTATTAAATACTTTCACAGCAGCAAGATCACAAAAACATTAGACTGCTTGCTTACAGGTGTATCCGACTTAGTCAACTTAAAGGGACATTACCATGGCTGGTAAAGCTGAAATTAGACCTATCGGCTTTATTCTGAAGCTTGGGCGTGCACAGTACGCTGATTCACTTTGCCTGCCCGCTTTGTTCTCTTGAGCCAGCAGGAGGGATTGACCCTTAGGAGAATCTTTCTCTTTTAACCTGCATGCTGCTCCTGACAGCTAAGCTGGGCAAGTGGAGCCTGGCAGACAGCGAGGACCCTAGGTTTGTTGTTCATAGTAGCTGTTTAGAAATCAGCATTTTAGCCATGCACTC
This sequence comes from Tapirus indicus, assembly GCA_031878705.1. Classification (NCBI taxonomy): domain Eukaryota; kingdom Metazoa; phylum Chordata; class Mammalia; order Perissodactyla; family Tapiridae; genus Tapirus; species Tapirus indicus. Next base: position 112,887,301 of record CM062918.1, on the reverse strand, counting down.
CCCGATGTTGTGGTCAAAATCAAGAGAATTATTTAAATTGTATATAGGACTGGCTGCATAATTTGTGGGGCCCAGTATAAAATGAAAATCTGGAGTCCCTTGTTCAAAACTGATTAAAAATTTCAACATGGTGAAAGCAGAGCATTAAACCAAGCGAAGGGCCTTCTAAACACCATCTGTTTGTGACTGCACCCTTGAAGCTAGCTTTGATTTTACAGTTGCTCCTTGACCAATATACACTTTTATATTTGCAGCAGAAGACATATCAATGTGGTTATATTAATAGCTTAACAAATGAATATATGCAAATCATACAAAAATAACTTACATTTACTGAACTCTTAATTATGTACAAACCAGGCCTAAGGCAAGGATAAAGGGTCTTGGAAAATGTGATTTTTTTTTAATTTTAAAATATCAACTCATAACCAGGACAGTTTCATATTTAACTCACATGAAGTTATATGTTAGTCTATGAAGCATCATATTTTAAAAAATCCCGAATAATGGAATATTAATTCCTTTGGAATTCATGCTCTGAAGTTTTAAGATAAATGATAAAAAAATCTTTATAAAATTTTGGTATGAATGTTTAAAAAAGAAGTACAATCTTTTTCCCATGTGTGGGATATTTTTAAACCCTCTCCCAACCAAAGAAATCTGAGAGCTGAAAGATTTCTAAAGAATATGACAAATTGTTAAATTTTATTGATTTTGGTTCCAAGGACCTGAACACTGGCTTTTGAGAATAGTTGTAAACTAAATTCAGTCTTTCAGTGTTGAATAAACTGCATATTTACCAAAGCCAAGCCATTCATTTATGCATTCAGCATTCATTGATTACCCACTATACAAAACATTGCAAACTTTTTTTAATTTCCATTTCTTATAAAAATGTTATCTCTTCAATAATCAAAAATAACATCGTATAAGAACTTCTTAAATCCTTTCAAGACACTGAAGCTTTTAAAGGTCATTTGAGAAAGCTGACATTGAAAGAAAACATACATTTGTAATCAGATACTAACTATATTAGTTATAAACTCCATTTCAATTTAAATATTCCCACTATTCTGTGTCTTTACAAGGAGTTGGTATGGGCTAAAATGTAGAAATTATAGATAAAGGATAAAGTCACTTTTGCCCCTATGGTTAAAAAAAGTGTGTGTTCTCTTTATTCAACAGAAAAGTTTTTGAACACCAATGATACGTGGAAACATAGACAAATGGTGTAGAACCTGGTTAAATGACAGTACATTTTTAGTGGGAGAATAGACAAGGTCTGGTGGGGAAATAGACTTTAACGTGAAATGTGCCCAATAAAACAGACAGGATTCTGTGGGGACCCAGATGAGGGGCATTCAATAGATACTGAGGTCTTAGGAAAGGCTTTACAGAGGGTACAACACTTGACCTGAGTTGAGACCTAAGTCTTGAAGGATGAGTAGCCCTTCGCCTGGCAGAGAACATGGAAGGGTAACCAGATGGAGCAGAAGGTGTAGACACAGTGTGTATGAGGGCCTGTCACCGTCCAGGGGCTGAAAGATTCATGTGCCTGGAGACCTGTGAGGCTGTGGCAAAAGTTAAGACTCTAGGAATAAACAGAAAACAGAACATGAAGGGATTTTTGTGCCCTGTTAAGCAACTTGAACTTTATTTTGAAGGCTTGAGGGAGTCACTAATGGGTTTATTTATTTCCTCATGATTGTAAAATCAATATTTGCTTATTTTAGAAAATTTGGAAATAAAATTAAGTAAATGCCACTTCTAAATTTTGAGGAGATTGGATTGGCCAGACTGTATTTGCATTTTAGAAAGAGTACATTCATTTAAAAGTATGGGGATGGATTAGAGCAAGATTGGAGTTAGGCAAATTATTTTTATGAAGTTCTTGGGGTACAGTCTAAACTGCTATTAAAAGACCCTAAAATTCAGTGTTCTAAATGAGATAGAAAAGTTTTCCCTCTTAGCTAACAATGCAAATCCAAGTAGGTTGTCTGGGGCAAGAGACAGCCATGCTGCACAGGATCACGCAGGAACCCAAGTGGCCACTGATACATTTTTTACTATTTGCCAGCAGAAGTGGGAAACAGACACTCACAGAGAAAGTAGATTTCTCCCTAAAGAGATGATCCAGAATTTGTACACATCATTTCTGCTCACAGACTATTGGATTGAACCCAGGCTCATGGCCAGCCAGGCCCTGCAGGAAAGTCTAAGACATATAGTCACTCTTATTAGTTGTGAAGCCAGGAGGGAAAAATGGGTACTGGGAGAAAATTTAGAAGTCTACACACGGAAGGACAATACTGTAAACTGTGGGAGAAATAACACCTGGCTGGACTAAGGGGGTGGCACTGAGAATGTAGAAAAAGAAATAGTCTTAAAGATGAAAAGGAAGCTTCTGGATTGTGTAGCACCTTGCACAAAGGTAGAGAGCAGCAAATGGAGTCTAATCGCCAGGGGAAGGTAATGCAACTTTATACCATCTAATATAAAATGAAGCATGCAATAAAAGTGCCAGCCATGAAATCTGGGGCCCCAAAGAGAAGCCGGGGCTAAAGATATAGACGGGAAAGTCATCAGGGTGTGGGTGGTACCTGAAGCTCGGGGTCTTGATGAGGAGTCTTAATAAGTAAGATGAGCAGAAACTAAGACCAGACCCAACACCAATCATAGAACTGTGAGAGAAGGGTACAAGAAGGGCCTACACAGGAGATTGAGAAAAAATGGCAAGAAAGGAAGGTCAAGCACACCTACCAGGTAAAGTACCTCTGCCAGAGAGGGAAGTAAAGTACAAGCCTATCTGAAGCCACAGGTGTTAAGTAGGAGAATCAGTGTAATGGTAAAGAGCACAGAGCCTAGAGTCAGCTCTGGGTTTGAGCCCTTGCTCCACCATGTTAGTGCTACATGATCTTGGATATAGTCTTGACTTATTTCATTTGTTAACTCAACACAATTTGTTGAACTCTAATGATGTGCTGAGAACTGTGCAAAGCTCTAGGTATACTGTGATAAAAAAAAAAAAAAAAGGAAGGCATGGTCTGCACACCCTTTGGGAATTTACAGATTAATGGTGAGAGAAAAGTCAAACAAGTAACCATCAAAAATGGTATAAATGTGCATGGGCATACCTTGGAGATATTGTGGATTGGCTTCCGGCCCACTGCAACAAAGTGAGTCACGTGAATATTTTGGTTTCCCGATGCATATACACTTATGTTTACACCATACTGCAGTCTATGAAGCATGCAATAGCATTGTGCCTAAAAAAATGGACATACCTTAATTTAAAAATACTTTATTGCTAACAAATGCCAACCATCAACAGTGCAAGATGTTATGGGAAATCATAAATATCATCACCTGTAAAACTAGGATAATAATAGTTCTTAGCTCATAGGATGTAAGGATTTAATGAGATTATGCGTAAAACATGATACTTGACTCATATTAGTTGCTCAATAAATTGTTTGATCTTATTAATATTAACGTGTTTCTAAAGAGGTTGAGATAGATGAAGTTATTGATTGTGTTACTAAGGATCTTTTGCTGTAATCGTATCAGTGAGAATTTAGGAAAAACACACTCCTGCTATGTTTCCTCTGCTGTCCACTACTCTTCTGGCACTACTCTCAGTACTTCACTTCTGACACCTCTGGTCACCAAATAAGTACGTGCTTTTGGGTGGGGGGTGTTTCACCACACCAAGTAGTTCTCAGACCCTCCAGACACCAGTTGGGTGCCCTATAATTTAACTCAATTCTGACACTATCTACCTGGAGATAAAGTCAGATCCCACGGTTTAAATTCTCAATCCCACAAGACTGTTCCACCACCACTTCAGATGCCAGTGGAAGTCTAAATTGTTATTTGTGCTTCTGACTGACTGGCTATAAATTGGAGGATTCCACAACTCCTTCCTCAGGTTTGATTAATTTTCTAAAGAGGCTCACAGAACTCAGGGAAACATTTTACTTACTAGATTACAATTTGTTGTCAGAGGATATAATTCAGGAACAGCCAGATGGAAGATATGCATAGAGCAAAGTATGGGAGAAAGAGCGTGGAGCTTCCATGTCGTCTCTGGGCACACCACTCTCCGAGCACCAACCCGGAAGGGCTCTGAACCCTGTCCTTTGGGTTTTTACTGGGGCTTCATTAAGTACGCATGAATGACTATATCATTGGTCATTGGTGATGGACTCAACCTCAGCCCCTCTCCCTTCCCTGGAAGTAGGGGGTGGAGCTGCACGTTCCAACCCTCCAATCACATTGTTAGTTCCCCTGGCAACTAGCCTCATCCTTAGGGGCTTCTAAAAGTCACCACTTACCTTAAGCTCAGGTATGGTTTAAAGGGGATTATTATGAAAAACAGAAGACCCGCCTCCCTCACCTTATCACTCATTACTTAGGAAATTCCAAGAGTTTTAGGAGCTCTGTGTCAGGAACAGGAATGAAGACCAGATATATATTCTTATTATAAATCACTATATCACAATGAGGTAGAGAAAGTACAAAGATTAGAGGTGGCTGGTGCATAAATGAGTTCACATGTGATATCCTTTCCGCACACTGTTTCTGTTTCATGGGAACAAAACTGTAATAACAAGAGCTAATATTTATCGTGCAAGTAGTATATGACAAGCTTTACATGCATTACCTCATTTAATCTTTGTAACTATGCTATGAAGTTCATGCTCTTATTATCCTTATTTTACAATCGTAGAAACTGAAACATAAAGAGGTTAGCTAAATTGTCGAATGTTATGTAGCTTGGACTGTGAGAGCCAGAATTTTAATCCAAAATGCTGCTGAGTCCAAAGTCCTTCCCATAAGAATTGTAATATTTTCGGTAACGCTCTCAGCTGTATACAGTTATTTCCACTGTAAAACAGTTAATAATATTCATTATCATGTCTCAGTGATTACACTGGGAAAATGGAGACTTGTTTGTTTAATATTATTTCACTCCCTATTACTGGGTAGCTCCCTATCTATGCCTGATACTGGATTAGGAGCTGGAAATGCAACAATGAATGAGACACATACCATTGTCCTCAAGGAATTCTCAGTCTAGTTAGATACTATAAATAGAAGAAATTTACAAAGAAGCACCTAAGAAACTGATTTGAATGTAGTCACAGGACCTTTTAATAAAGTGGCTTTGTTGTTTCCTGATAGGGAAGCAAATCAAAAAACAATAATAGGAGGACAAATAACTAATAGAAGAAAAGTGAAAAGTAATCAATAAGTAGAACAACGGTGGCAAAAATAAATTCTACTCACCCAACAAATACATTTTTTGAGCATCTGTTATACATTAGGTATCTTGTTATACTCTGAAACAAGGTGGTTAAGATGATGCTTTACTCTCCATGAGCTCACAATCTGCCATGAAGTTTGAAATAACCATCACATAATGGCAGGAAATTTAACTTCATGGAAGCTCAGTTTCAAAAAAGAGAGCCAAATTATTGGTTTGCATTATGTGATTCAAAAATTTTTCTCTGATATAGCCTGATCAAAAAGTTATACATTCAATTTTCAGACACCACCCCCCCACACACACACAGAAAGTTATTCCTTTCATAGTTTTCATGGTTGTGGATAAAATATGTAAGCATGTTACTATTATCTTTAACAGTTTAAAAAATGACATTTTTTATAGATTGTTTTTATTATACCTCATATTCCTTCTTGGAATAAAACCCCTCTCTTCTTCCCTTTTGACCATATCCTAGTCTTCTATGAGGAAGTCTGCCATAAAAACAGGAGTGCAGTAAGATAACAGATAAAGGCAAAAAATAATAATAGTAGTAAAAAGAGAAGAAAGTTATAGCAAAGTCTTTAAAATGTGTTTTTAATAATTTGGTAAGAATATATAAAATAAAATTATTATTTTGTGATGACAATATTTTCAAAGTCAAAGAAAGTATGAGAAACCTTATTCAATTCAACCCAATTCTACTTCAGTGTTATTTCATAAGGACAGTCACTTAATTCCTAGTACCGTTCTACACCTTACAGGGAATGCAAATTGATGTCTGATGTGTCATCTGACCTCGCAGAACATATATTCTCACTGGGAAGAAAAATAAAACCAATAAGGAACAAATAAAGAGTTTCATAAGTTTAGATATGATTAAGTACCAAGATATGAAGTACTTATTACTGTGTCAAGGTGTCAAGGTCAATGAAGGATGAAGCTGACATAAGCTAGACTGGTTAGGAAGACCTCAGGAAAATTTATAGAATGAGTAGATTTTTATAGTTAGGAAACAAGAGGAAGGACATTCCAAGAAAATGTTGAGAAGTAAAAGTGGAATTAGCATGAATAATGGGCAGCCTTGATGTGACTGGAGAGTTTATGTTGGGAAGTTTAGGAGAATAATATTTGACAGGCAAGATGTGTGTCACTTCTGGACACCCTCCAATAACACAACGAAGACTTGACACTTCATACAATGAGCTGGGGCCTGTTGTAAGACAACTATTTAGGAATTGTTTGAAGCTTACGTTGATTTGGAGCTACAGTGAATGATCTCTTTTCACTAATTAGAACTAAAACGATAATGGCACAATGAAATAATTCCAGACATTTGAGTCTTAAAAAGACAGAAAAAAGTGACAATTTGCTAGTTTTCCACCCTAAAAAATGTCCTGCATTGCTTAGGTTTGAATATCATACTTCTGCTTTGTTTTGTAATGTTTGGCTTTTTTCAACTGACCACGGGACCAGATGGAGCACTTGGTAAATGTTTCCTTTCATGTTTCTATTGACTCTCTACGGAATCTTCTCTCAGTTAATAGCTAATATTCTGTCAATCATTTTGGATAGAATAAATCCTAAATATTAAGTGAATTAAAATCCCAGATGATGATATATTTTTTCATAAAAAAGGAGAAATATGAAAAAAAATTCAATATTTTATGAAATCATAGTACTTCCAAGTTGGAACAGAGACCTTGGAAATCCCATATCTTGCTTTCCAGAAGATGTTTTGACCACCATCCTATATTGCCCGGGCAAAAGGTCAAAGACTTAGGTTCAGACAATCTCAAGTTTGATTTTTATACATTTAGGTATTTTTGTTGATAATGAGATGCCCATATACACACCCTATCCCCCCAAAATAGTCTTCCTGTAATTTCTAACTCTTGGTCCTTGTTTAAAATATAGGTTGATGTAGGAACTTTCAAAAAAAGATAAATAGAGAATTAGATTAAGATTAATCCCTCTTCACCATAATAGTCCTTCAGACCACAAATTTTCTCTTTTAGAGGTTAAATATCTCCAGGGTTTTTGTTGTTGTTGTTGTTGTTATTGTTTACCATTCCTCATGTGAACACACGTAAAACCTTTATGACCTTTATAGCCTCTATTGTAGGAATACTAAAAATATAATAATTATTTGCTAATTGCTTACCTCCTGAATAAATTCAAATGTGTTAACCCAACATTGATAATTTTATCTCAAAATAACTTAATGGCTGTTTTCCCTATTATTTCCTTTAGGCAACACAGGCTGTAGCTAAACAGAGTTTACAATTCTCCTGATATCTCTGTTTTACAGTTTTTGTCCTCCTTGGAATACCATCCCACCTCTCTTCCCTTTTAACTATGTCCTAGTCTATCTATCTTTACAGAACTACTCAAATTAGCTCCCGCTCTACAAATCTTTTCCTTATCTTTTTGCTGGAAGAAATTTCTCTTCTTTACTTCACTAATTTTATCAGCATTTTTTAAAGCATTTCTCATGTTCTACCTTATACCACAGTTATTAATACACATACCTTACTTCCTTGAAGGAAAAAAAATGGAAACAGTCATAAATAAATGAATAAATGAGTGGATACATAAAGTTTATTTCAAATTTACTTATTATCTTAGTGATACTCTTCCAGAAGCAATCAAGTTTGTTAATTTCCCTTTTCAAATGGTTGTACCAAGAACCCAAGACAAAAATCTGAAAAATAAAGAGTCTGTAATGTTCTGTATATTATAAATCTTCTAATTTAACACACACATATACAAACACTCTCACATATGGAGAAAAAGAGAGAGAGAGACCCTACATTAATAATGCATATTGGTTTTTCTATCACCTAAGACTGCTTTTTCTTTTTCATATGTTTGTCTGTTAACCCTTATTTTCTATATTTTGTACTTGGCCTAGCACAATGCCCTGAATATAATAGGAACTAAATAAATATTTGCCCAATTAAATTGTGCTGCTGAATATAGAGATCTAACTATAGGAGTAGGTATTTATTTTTAGCAATTTTATCCCATTGGATCTCTTATTTCTGTCTTTTAAGATTTTTTTTGAGATCCTCTCAACCTCAAGATATCTAAAAGTTTGATTAGCATGCCATCATATATCCTCAAATAAGTCATTAGTAAAAATGCTGGTATACCCTGTGACTTCCTGTTAGAGATATCCCTCTGGGGTGGTCATGTATTTATAATCAGAACTCTTAAAATATAATCATTTCACCATCAAACTATTTGATTATCCTACTCACATATTCTCTTCTTGTTCACAATTTGGTTGCTGCTGGGAAATTCAGTTTAGACAAGGCTTATATTTCTCAAACCCTTTCCATCTTGGTGGGGAGCAGACAGGGCAAGTGACTAGCTCTTACCATTGGAGTGAGTTTGGATATGGTACACGTGACTTCCAGGCTAAGGGGTTTAAGAAGTAGGTGTCCTCCCCTCCTCTCTTTCTCCTTCAGCTGACTTAATGCAGGCTGGCACAGTGAACTTAAAAGTCATTTGTTGAAGCTAGATGAGCCATAAAATGAAAAGAACCTGGTTCTCCAAAACTTAAGAAGAAAGCTGAGCACTCGTAAAGAGTAACTCCTTTGAATGCTACATGAGCAAGAGACAAGCTTCAATCATGTTTGAACCACTGGATATTGCTTTTATTTGTCACTGCAACTAGCATTATTCTACTAATATGGCTGTTCATGCAATTACCTGTCTCTATACTTCTTGCTTGTTGGCAAGGCCCACCTTCCTCTACAGAGGCGAAAAATTCCAGATCCTCACATTTCCAGTACTGCCTTGGAGTTAGAGCATGGGCGTGTGACCATTTCTTGCCAAAAAGACTTAAAGGCAAGTTTGTTTGGAGCTTCTGGGAAAGAAATTCCCTGATGAAAAAAAACGTTCCTTGAGGAGAGGCTCCAGGACTATTTGCTGCAACAACCATCTTACTTCCCATGAGGAAAAATCCAAAGACAAAGGCCATAAAACGACAGTGCAGAAGATTCAAAGGAGCTTGGTTCCTTGAAGAGGTCTTTAAGCCAAGGAAACAGCTCTGCGTTTGAAGCCTTGTACTTTTCTCTCAGTCTAGTAATACTATCATAAGATGAGTTTGAGTTAATGTTTTCATTTTCTTTAGATAAATACCCAGAAATGGAATTACTGGATCATATGGTAGCTCTCTTTTTAATTTTTTGAGGAACCTCCATGCTGTTTTCCATAGTGGCTGCACCAGTTTACATTCCCGCTAATGGGACACAAGGGTCCCCTTTTCTCCACATCTTCACCAACACTTGTTATTTCTTGTCTTTTTGAAAATAGCCCTTCTAACAGGCATAAGGTGATATCTCCTTGTGGTTTTGATTTGCGTTTCCCTGATGATAATGATGTTGAGCATGTTTTCATGCACCTGTTGGCCATCTGTAGGTCTTCAGAAAAATGTCTATTCAGATCTTCTGCCAATTTTTTAATTGGATTGTTTCTTTTTTGCTATTGAGTTGTATGAGTCCTTTATGTATTTCGGATATTAACCCTTTATTGGATATGTGATTTGCAAATATTTTCTCCCATTCAATAGGTTGCCTTTTCATTTTGTTGATGGTTTACTTTGTTGTGCAGAAGCTTTTTAGTTTGATGTAGTCCCACTTATTTATTTTTGCTTTTGTTGCTTTTGCTTTTGGTGTCAGATTCAAAAAACCATCAGCAAGACCTAATCAAGGAGCTTACTGCCTGTGTTTTCTTCCAGAAGTTTTATAGTTTCAGGCCTTACATTCAAGTCTTTAATCCATTTTGAGTTAATTTTTGTGTATGGTGTAAGATAGTGGTCCAGTTTCATTCTTTTCCATGTGTCTGTCCAGTTTTCCCAGCACTATTTATTGAAGAGACTGTCCTTTCCCCCTTTGTATATTCTTGGCTCCTTTGTTGTAAATTAATTGGCCATATATTAATGGGTTTATTTCTGGGCTCTCAATTCTGTTCCATTGATTTATGTGTCTCTCTTTTTTCTTTTTTTTTTTTATTGATGTCTTCGTTTATAACACTGTGGGGTTTTAGTTGTACATTTTTGTTTGTCCATCACCTTGTGGATGTAACCCTTCACCCCTTGTGCCCCCCACCCCCCTTCCCCTTGGTAACCACCAATCAGTTCTCTCTGTCCGTGTGTTCACTTATATTCCATATATGAGTGAGTTCATGCAGTGTCTGTCCTTCTCTCTCTGGCTTATTTCACTTAACATAATACCCTCTAGGTCCCTCCATGTTGTTGCAAATGGGACAATTGTGTCTTTTCTTATGGCTGAGTAGTATTCCACTGTATGTATATACCACATCTTCTTTAACCAATCTTCAGTTGAGGGACACTTGGGTTGCTTCCACTTCTTGGCTATAGTGAATAATGCTGCAATGAACATAGGGGTGCATACGCCTCTTGTGATGGTTGATTTCATGTCCATTGGGTAGATGCCCAAGAGTGGTATTGCTGGATCATACGGTATGTCTATTTTTAATTTTTTGAGGACTCTCCATACTGTTTTCCATAGAGGCTGCACCAGTTTGCATTCCCACCAGCAGTGAATGAGGGTCCCCGTTTCTCCACAACCTCTCCAGCATTTGTTGTTTTTTGTGTTGGTGATTATAGCCATTCTAACCGGTGTAAGGTGATATCTCAGTGTAGTTTTGATTTGCATTTCCCTGATGATTAGTGATGTTGAACATCTTTTCATGTGTCTATTGGCCATCTGTATCTCTTCCTTGGAAAAATGTCTGTTCATATCCTCTGCCCATTTTTTGATCGGGTTGTTTGTTTTTTTGTTGCTCAGTTGTATGAGATCTTTGTATATTACTGAGATTAATCCCTTGTCAGACAAACGATTTGCAAATATTTTCTCCCAGCTGGTGGGTTGTTTATTCATTTTGATCCTGGTTTCATTTGCCTTGTAGAAGCTCTTTAGTCTGATGAGGTCCCACTTGTTTATTTTTTCTTTTGTTTCCCTTGTCTGGGTAGACATGGAATCTGAAAGGATCCCTTTATGTCCAATCGCAATTAGTGTACTGCCTATATTTTCTTCCAGGAGTTTTATAGTTTCAGGTCTCACTTTCAGGTCTTTGATCCATTTTGAATTGATTTTTGTATATGGCGATAGGAGATGGTCTACTTTCATTCTTTTGCATGTTGCTGTCCAATTTTCCCAGCACCATTTATTGAAGAGACTTCCCTCTCTCCATTGTATGTTCTTTGCTCCTTTGTCGAAGATTAGCTGTCCATAGGTGTGTGGTTTTATTTCTGGGCTTTCAATTCTGTTCCATTGATCTGTGTGTCTATTCTTGTACCAGTACCATGCTGTTTTGATTACTGTAGCTTTATAGTATATTTTGAAATCAGGGATTGTGATGCCTCCAGCTTTGTTCTTTTTTTTCAGAATTGCTTTAGCTATTCGGGCTCTTTTGTTGCCCCATACGAATTTCAGTAGTTTTTGTTCTATTACCGTGAAGAATGACATTGGGATTCTGATTGGGATTGCATTGAATCTGTAGATTGCTTTAGGTAGAATGGACATTTTAACTATATTTATTCTTCCAATCCATGTGCATGGAATATTTTTCCATTTCTTTATGTCCTCCTCGATTTCTTTCAATAGTGTCTTATAGTTTTCATTGTATAGGTCTTTGACCTCCTTGGTTAAATTTATTCCCAGATATTTTATTCTCTTTGTTGCAATTGTAAATGGGATTGTCTTTTTGAGTTCTCTTTCTGTTTTTTCATCGTTAGTGTATAGAAATGCAATTGATTTTTGTAGGTTGATTTTATACCCTGCCACTTTACTGTAGTTGTTGATTGTTTCTAGTAGCTTTCCGATGGAATTTTTGGGGTTTTCTATGTATAGGATCATGTCGTCTGCAAATAGTGAGAGTTTCACTTCTTCATTGCCTATTTGGAGTCCTTTTATTCCTTTTTCTTGCCTAATTGCTCTGGCCAGCACTTCCAGTACTATGTTGAATAAGAGCGGTGAGAGTGGGCACCCTTGTCTTGTTCCTGTCCTCAAAGGAATGGCTTTCAGTTTTTCCCCATTGAGTAGGATGTTTGCTGTAGGTTTGTCATATATGGCCCTTATTATGTTGAGGTACTTTCCTTCTATACCCATTTTGTTGAGAGTTTTTATCATAAATGGATGTTGGATCTTGTCGAATGCCTTCTCTGCATCGATTGAGATGATCGTGTGGTTTTTATTCTTCATTTTGTTAATGTGGTGTATCACGTTGATTGATTTGCGGATGTTGAACCATCCCTGTGTCCCTGGTATAAATCCCACTTGATCGTGGTGTATGATCTTTTTGATGTATTGCTGTATTCGGTTTGCCAATATTTTGTTGAGGATTTTTGCGTCTATGTTCATCAGCGATATTGGCCTGTAGTTTTCCTTCCTTGTATTGTCCTTGTCTGGCTTTGGTATCAGCATGATGTCGGCCTCATAGAATGTGTTGGGAAGTATTCCATCTTCCTCTATTTTTTGGAATAGTTTGAGAAGGATAGGTGCTAAATCTTCTTTGAACGTTTGATAAAATTCTCCAGGGAAGCCATCTGGTCCTGGGCTTTTATTTTTTGGGAGGTTTTTGATTACTGTTTCAATCTCTTTACTTGTGATTGGTCTGTTCAGATTCTCTATTTCTTCTTGATTCAGTTTTGGGAGGTTGTACGCGTCCAAGAATTTGTCCATTTCCTCTAGGTTGTCCAATTTGTTGGCGTAAAGTTTTTCATAGTATTCCCTAATAATCCCTTGTATTTCTGTGGTGTCTGTTGTAATTTCTCCTCTTTCATTTCTAATTTTATTTATTTGAGTCTTCTCCCTTTTTTTCTTAGTGAGTCTGGCTAAGGGTTTGTCAATTTTATTTATCTTCTCAAAGAACCAGCTCTTTGTTTCATTGATCCTTTCTACTGTTTTTTTGGTTTCAATTTCATTTATTTCTGCTCTGATTTTTATTATTTCCCTCCTTCTGCTGACTCGGGGCTTTGTCTGTTCTTCTTTTTCCAACTCTGTTAGGTGCAATTTAAGGTTATTTATTTGGGATTTTTCTTGTTTGTTAAGGTGAGCTTGTATTGCTATGAATTTCCCTCTCAGGACCGCTTTTGCTGCATCCCATATGAGTTGGTATGGTGTATTTTCCTTTTCATTTGTCTCCCGATAGCTTTTGATTTCTCCTTTAATTTCATCAACGACCCATTGGTTGTTCAGTAGCATGTTGTTTAGTCTCCACATCTTTGTTCCTTTCCTAGTTTTTTCCTTGCAGTTGATTTCTAGTTTCACAGCATTATGATCAGAAAAGATGCTTGTAATGATTTCAATCTTCTTAAATTTATAGAGGTTTGCCTTGTTTCCTAATATATGGTCTATCCTTGAGAATGTTCCATGTGCACTTGAGAAGAATGTGTACTCTGCTTTTTTTGGGTGGAGTGCTCTGTATATATCTATTAAGTCCATTGCGTCTAGTTTTTCATTTAAGTCCATTATTTCCTTATTGACTTTTTGTCTGGATGATCTATCCATTGATGTAAGGGGGGTGTTAAGATCCCCTACTATTATTGTGTTATTGTTAATATCTCCTTTAAGGTTTTATAACAGTTGTTTTATGTACTTTGGTGCTCCTGTGTTGGGTGCATAGATATTTATAAGTGTTATGTCTTCTTGGTGAAGTGTCCCTTTTATCATTATATATTGCCCTTCTTTGTCTCTCATTACCTTTTTTATCTTGAAGTCTACTTTGTCTGATATAAGTATGGCTACTCCTGCTTTCTTTTGTTTGCCATTAGCTTGGAGTATTGTTTTCCATCCTTTTATTTTGAGTCTGTGTTTGTCTTTAGAGCTGAGATGTGTTTCCTGGAGGCAGCAGATTGTTGGATCTTGGTTTTTAATCCATCCTGCCACTCTGTGTCTTTTGATTGGAGAATTCAATCCATTTACATTTAGAGTGATTATTGATATATGAGGGTTTAATGTTGCTATTTTATTGTTCATCTTCTGGTTCTTTTGCATTTCCTTTGTTTCTTGTCCCTTGTGTTTCGGACTGCAAATTCAATTTGGTATTTCTGCATGCTCATTCTCTTGGTTTTCTCTTTATTTGTCATGTGTGGTTCTCTTCTGGTTGTTTGTTTAGTGGTTACCGTGCGGTTTATATAAGCGATCTCCTGGATAAGAAAGTACATTTTCAGATGCCTCCTTTTTCCTGAGGCTGGGTCAGTTCAATCCCTTACCTCTTCCCCTCCTTATTTGTTATCTCTTTATTCCAGATTGTGTCATGAATGTATGTTTCCAGTGATGAGCTTGAATTAATTTTTGATGTTTTCCAACTGTATTTTGTTCTGGTTTAGTCTCCTTGCTTTTCTCCTTGTTGAAATCTTTGTATCCCCTTTCTCATTTGTTTTTTTTCAGGCCTAAGGGCCTTCTTGAGCATTTCTTGTAGTGGGGGTCTTGTGGTGACGAACTCTCTTAGCTCTTGTTTATCAGGGAGAGTTATTATTTCTCCATCGTATTTGAAGGATATTTTTGCTGGATAAAGTATTCTCGGCTGAAGGTTTTTGTCTTTCATGATTTTGAATATATCATTCCAGTCTCTCCTAGCCTGTAGAGTTTCTGTCGAGAAATCAGCTGAGAGCCTGATGGGGTTTCCTTTGTATGTTATTTTGTTTTTTTGTTTAGCTGCCTTCAATATTATTTCCTTGTCACGGGTATTCTTCAAGTTTGCTACTATGTGGCGAGATGATTTTTTATTCCTGTTTATATATTTAGGTGATCTATTGATTTCATTCACTGTTATTTCCCTCTCATTCCCTAGATTGGGGAAGTTCTCAGCTATTATTTCTTTGAACAAACTCTCTGCTCCTTTTTCTCTTTCTTCTCCTTCTGGAATACCTATTATCCTTATGTTGCTTTTCCTCATTGAGTCTGATATTTCTCGAAGAATTTCTTCATTTCTTTTTAGTCTTAGCTCTCTCTCCTCCTCTACCAGGAGCATTTCTGCATGGCTATCCTCAATAGTGCTAATTCGTTCCTCCATATTGTCAGTTCTGCTCTTTAAAGACTCCATTTTTTCCACTATCTCGTTGATTTTGTTTTTCATCTCTAATAATTCTGATTGGTTTTTCTTTAGGGTTTCAATCTCTTTTGTGACATAATCCCTGAATTCGTTGATTTGTTTCTGTGTGTTCTCTTGTATTTCGTTGAGCTTGTTTATGATAGCTATTTTGAATTCTCTCTCATTCAGGTTATCAAATTCTGTGCCTTCAGGGTTGGTTTCTGGGTGTTTGTCATTTTCCTTTTGGTCTGTAGGCCTGACATATTTTCACAAGGATCCGACGGGGACGGCTTTATTTTTACCCCTCATGATTAAAGTTAGTCCTGCAGTTTCCCCCTGCTGCCACTAGATGGAGATCGCGAGCGGTTTGCTCTGAGGCGGCTGCAGCCCCCGGAGGGATTATGCTGAAATGCCGGGTGTGTGGGGGGAGGGGTCCTCTCTTTCTCCTGCTTGACCCGGGGGTTTCCTTTCTGGCTCTCTTAGGGTGTTTGCTACACCCCCTAAGCAGTCCGTCGTCGCTTCCCAGTGGGGATCTCGCGACAGTCTGTGAGAGCACCTGGATGGCGCTAGTTTTCCCCGCTGTGGGCCGCCCCTCCCCGCTCTGTCCGCGAACCGCGCTGTTTTTGCCAATCGATTGGGGAGGGGGAGTACAACCTCCTACCTCTCCTCCCGTCCTCCTGGGCTTCCCGCGCCTCCACCGTCCGATGTATGGCAGCAGGGGTTTCTCAGAAGTCCTTCGTAGTGTTTGATTGAGCTCTGTTGGAATGTGAATGATGTTTTCGTTGTGTCGTAGGGGGCAGAGATTCAAAGAGGGAATCTCACTCCGCCATGATGCTGACGTCACTCCTATGTGTCTCTTTTTATGGCAATACCACACTATCTTAATTACGATAGCTTTGTAATACAGTTTGAAATCAGAGAGTGTGTTGCTTCCAGCTTTGTTCTTCTTTCTCAAGATTGCTTTGGCTATTTGGGGTCTATTGTGGTTCCATATAAATTTTAGAATTGTTTCCATTTATTTGTGTCTTCTTTAATTTCTTTCCTTAATATCTTATAGTTTTCACTATACAGGTTTTTCACCTCCCTGGTTAAATTTATTCTTAGGTATTTTATTCTTTTTGATGCAATTGTAACTGGGATTGTTTTCTCACTTTCTCTTTTTGATACTTCATTAGTGAATAGAAACACAACTGATTTGGGGGTATTGATTTTGAATCCTGCAACATTACTGAATTCATCTATTATTTCTAACAATTTTTTGATGGAGTCTTCAGGGTTTTCTACGTATTATATCATGTCATCTGCAAATAGTGACAATTTTACTACTTCTTTTCCAATTTGAATACCTTTTATTTATCTATTTTCTTGCCTAATTGCTCTACCTAGGACTTCCAACATAATGTTGAATAAAAGTAGCAAGATTTGGCGTCCTTGTCTTGTTCCTGATTTTAGAGGAAAAGCTTTCAGCTTTTCACCATTGAGTATGATCTTAGCTGTTAGCTGTAAAGCTATGACTTTTATTATGTTGAAGTATATTCCCTGCATACTCGCTTTTTTGAGAGTTTTAATCATGTGGATGTTGAATTTTGTCAAGTGCTTTTTCTACATACGTTGAGATGATCATATGATGTTTATTCTTCATTTTGTTAATGTTGTGTATCACATTGATTTGCGGATGTTGAACCAGCCTTGTATCCCTGGACTAAATCCGATTTGATCGCGATATATAATCCTTAAATTTGGTTTGCTAGTATTTTGTTGAGGATTTTTGCATCTATGTTCATCAAGGATATTGGCCTGTAATTTTCTTGTCTTATGGTGTCCTTGTCTGGTTTTGGTATCAGGCTAATGCTGGCCTCATAAAATGAGTTCCCTCCTCCTCTATTTTTTGGAAGAGTTTGAGAGAATTGGTATTAATTCTTCTTTGAATGGTTGGTAGAACATTTTATTGCCTGTTTTTGAAATTATTAATTTAGGTAAATAATAAAAGGAATATATAGAGCTAGATGATGGGCACAATCTACAATATTGACATTACCATGATTCCATACTAGGAGGATAGCCAGAATCTAAAATTCTTATCACACATTTAATGGTGACGTATTCAGTTACAGATGGCAAACTAATTGACCACCTAGAACTATAGAACTAGTAGTTGACATTTCATTAATAGTGTCATCAGATCTCTAAGGATCTTTTTTCAACTATAGTTAGGAAGGTTTTTGGTTGAAAGGTTTTAAATGGACATTTTGGAGATTTATAGGCATTCCCATTTATACAGTCTATAAATAATTTTTAGTTCTACCTACTTGAATTCTACTTAGCTTATTGAATGGATACTAATCTCACTCATGTTTTTTCTTCCTGAAATCTGTGCAAATTCTTTTTCTGCCATTTAATATTTCAATGAGCTTTCATAAACATTTGAATGTTTGTAAACATTTTAATTTATCTGTGCCTCAGTTTACCCAGCTGTAAAATGAGAATCCAAATGTCCATCTTGCTGGCTAATTGACTAGACTTAATGAGATGATATAAGTAAAGCATTGGCATTCAAGAAAATGTGGTGACTATTCTCATGATATTTCCCAGTTCTCTTTATACTTTAGATCACATTCCCGAAGGAGTTTCTACTTCACAACATATTTATAACTGATTTTTGGCTAATTGCTTTAAATCTACAGTGGCATGAAGTGCTAATTTTCTAAGAACTGAATTAAGGTAGTCTTAAAATAAAATTAAAATCATTGTTTCTTATGTTTCTAATTTCCAGGAAAACATAAAACACTTTCCTAAATTTTACATTTTTCTCTTATGATTTTTCCCCTATATATTTGGTGCTGGTAGTCTTTGCCAAGTAGCATAAGCAGATGACATAATAAAGAAACAACTAGTGAATTAACAGGAGTAGAAAATCTGAGAAATGTCATGTCTTAAAAATAGTTTTTGTTAGTTTCTCAATTCAGAAATTTTCGTAAATGTAATATTTTCTGCTATTTACATTGTTCCTAGTGTACTTGATAAAATTTGTACAGAGTCCTATTCATTGTTCTCCCTAGAGAGTACTATGGCTTCTTGATGCTTTGCTTGTCTTTGAAAATATTCCATAATTCATATTCTTCACAAATTTAAAAGTATCTCTCCAACTGATACATGTTTGTAAGACTTTTTTTTTTTAATGTCTTAACAGAAGAAAATTTTTCTGGCAAGACATAGTTGACTCAGTTTTGGGTTTTCTTCTTAGTGGTCCCTCTTTTAAGAGGATGGTGTTAGAATAGAAACAAACAAGAAATAAAAACAATTAAATTTTACCAGTTGAAAAGTAAATTACCAGTTAATTTTTAGGCTGTGTTTTGGTAAATTCTTATAATGAAATAATCAGTCACATATGTAAATGCCTTCATAAAGAGAAATTTACAGAGTAGGAGGACCTTATTCTTTTAGTCAGTGATCTAATAAGGACAAAGAATTGATCAAACTAATTTTCAAAAGGCTGTTGTGACACAGAAAACAAGACCCCATCTTTTAAAGATTATATTACCACCTGCCTTAAACAACTGGTCCCTATGTGAGTCAGTAACTATTTAATAGAGTCTGCGTCATAAGACGTAGAAGTCATCCTTTTATCCCAGGGATATAGCCAAAGAGATGAGAGCTATGAATTCTGCAACCACATGAGACCAAGTCACCACAGAAAGGAAAACTCCATCTAAAAAAAATTCTTTCTCCAAAAGGTCCTTTAAACTACTTTTTGATGACTTATAAAGAATCACTAGATAAATTACATATACATAGTTGTGGCTAATTTCTATCAATTTAAAATAAAATAACTGTTTTCCATGAATAAATAAATATCTATTTATTAAAAGATTTTATTGAATATAAGTCCTAATTTATAATGCAATTTTAATTTTTTCTATGTAAATTATTTGTCCTCCACCACCTCTAAAATTATAGGAACATTGCTTTTAAGGAACTTCCATTTAAGCTTTTATTTTCTTATTTTTTTACATGAAAGTATAAAATAAACTTTTAAGTTGATTTACATTTAATAGATTACAAAATGGTGAACTATATAGAGTATGTGTTTTAAAAGATTACTTTCTGTAGTATTTAGGTAAAATGATCTTTATGATTTGGGAATTCATATTTATAGGAACATTAAAAATCAGAGTATTTAGCAGAATGCAATAAAATGTGAAAAGATTATATCTTCTAGGAAAGTCTGAACAAATGATTAAGAGCTGAAACAATTGTTCACCCTTTGCATCTGACACAGTAGTGAGCATGACGGAGCCTCTCCTTCACCATTGGTAGAATCAGCAAAGAGACTTAGGTTAAAGAGAAGAAAAGACCATGAAAAGAGGGAGGTTGAGAATCACCCCTGATTATCTTTAACTTAGAATAAAGTAGTCATCTCACCTAAGGCCTCTCCTCTGCCACAAGGATTTCACCCAAGTTATAAGTTTCGGTGCTTCTTAAGAAGGGTTTAATTTATCACCTACCTAGATATTTTAAGACATTGATCAAACACCTCCTGCCCTCCTTTAATAAACGGTAAAACTGTACACAGTTTTTCTGTACTCTGAGCACCCCTCCAGACAAGGGCACTTCTGGAAAACCTGACCACGGCTCTGCCTGGAAAACCTGGCTGGGATCCCTCTGTAGGCTTCTAGGAGCATATGGGTTTCCAAGAGCCCCAGTGTCACTTTGCTCAAATCATTCCATTTGTCACATTACTGACTTCTATTTTCTGCACAAGAATTCTAAGTCGAAGACAAAAAAAATAAAAACAAGTTTTCTGAAAATGATAGTTTTCCAAGGAAGTTTCTCTTGATACGCATCTAAACTTGGAATTGGCTGGGCAAGAAGAGAATGATATAGAATCTTCTGGAATCAAAATTTGGAGAGCAGGAGTTTTGTTTTCAGAACTCTAGATAAAACACTAAGTCCTTAGTAAGAGCTACTATCGTTTATTCCCATTGTTATGTCACCTGAGTGTTGCTCAACAAAACCCTTAATTGGTCAACTTGGCTTGTACGTAGGGAGAAAATCATCAACTTTGAAGTCAGAATATAAGACTCATACGATCAAGTCAGGATTAAAAGAGACAATATATGAAAATTACTTTGCACAATACCTAATATTACCACACCAATAACCAGAAGCACCAGAGACTATTTTCAAATACTGGCCTTGCCACTTCCTGGATTTGTGATACCGAGCAAATATTAAACCTTCTGAGCCTCAGGTTTTACTCTGTAAACTGAGGATAATATGTACCTGAAAGGTTGTTGGGAAAATGAATTTGGCCTGGTTTTTGGTAGTTCTCAATAAATTGAAACTGCTATTTATTTATGATTAGAGTAGGGCAAAAGGAGGATAGAGTTCCCATTAGAATGAAAGAATTTGTGGTATAGATAATAGTAGAATCTTCTAAAAAGTCAGTTTATTACTTGAAGCTCTCAGAAGAGGCAAGGGAAAAGAATGATGGAAAATGAAGAAAAAAAGAAAACCAGCATTAACATACAGTATATAAAATACATTCCTTAATCAGCCATCCATATTTATTAGATTTTTTAAAAGCACCCAGTGCCTTAAAAGGTTTTTGGGAGCTGTCCTATTTTTAATAAAGTCTCATGTGAAGCCCCAAATAAGCTCTTAAAAAGCCTAGAAGTGCAATTCCATTTAATTTCTATCAATAGGAATTGCCCAGGTGTAATGTGCTTCATGCAGTGCACATCCAGGGAATGAACCCACCGCATTCTTCGCCAGTGAAGGCTTCAAGGTGTCCTTCCTGAGGACCTGTTCCCAGAGTGTGTTGGAAAAAGATCAGAAAGCAAATATGGAAATCATTAGCATCTTTTGATTTTAAAATGCATCTTGTTGTGCTTTTACCTGGTGGATATATGAATGAAGACTCAAAGCATCAAGTCTCATTGAGTAAGATTTCATAAAAACTGCTATGTTCTTCCCAGATGTAATACAAATAGTTCAGCTGTTACTAGATGTTTTTCTCTCTTTATAATTTTAGGAGAGGAAGTAGGTGAATTCTTGTAAGTGGACCAACTTTTAAAATATAACATGTTTTCAATTTTTTAATAAACATTTGACTTCTATTATTCACAGAAAATTTACTCTTACATATTAAAAATGCCTACCTTGTCTTTTTAACAGCCATGTTATGAGCGTGTGCTTGACATAAGAGGAGTGTTTTATAATTAGGGATATATACATATACTCAAATCTAAATTTAGCCTACATGAATTTTCAAAAAGTTATAAAATACTGTGTTCAGAATCTGTTCTCTCCAATGGATTAATCTGAAAAACAACTGGGATTCAATTTAGAATTTCCTGGCAGCGAGCAAGAGAAATGTCAAACTCACAGTTTTACTTTATTGAAGGCCCTCTTAGGAATCCAATGGAAAGAACTGTGTGTGCCTGGTAGCCAGAGAGCAGTGGGAGGTAATATTTAGTTTATTAATGTGTCTTTGATTTTTTTCATAGTGTTGACGCCTAGTATTAAAAACCAGGACCTTGATCCAATTTTCTCCTCTCCCTCCCTCTAATGGAAAAGAGCTATGAAACACAGATAAAGTTAACAAGATGTTGCATAAAATCAAAGTGCATTTCAGTAATCCCAACATATTCAATGCATTCCATTTGCTTGTGCATTGGAATGGCTCAGTAAATTATGTTCCACTTGTAAATATTGAATTTTAATATCCAAGTGCCAACAGTGCACAACATTCCATATACATTAGACAACATTCTTGTCCTCTGGAAGCTTAAGTTTTGTAAAAACAAAACTAAAAATTTGTTTTCTTGTTTTGCATTTTATTAATCTGGCAAGAGCCATACATTTACTAGCTGTGTATTGGATCTGAGTCCCTTTATCTTTTTTATTGAATTGGACTAGATTTTTGTAAAAAGCGCATTAGGGTAAAAAGCGAATCTAGGGATTGAGAAATTTGTATTGCTAAATAGGAAATAAATTCTGATATCTTAATGGCTAACAAACTATTGATAATAATTTAGACAATTGATGCAAAATAAAATTATAGTAGATTTCTTGCTGTGTTATATCAGTAAACTCAAGAGGCAGCCATCAAAATGTCAGTGAAACATAAAAGCCTTTTGTTGAAATACTAACTGAATTAGGAAAGATTATTGTGTTATTGAGTGCTTTACTAGGAATACTTGAATGGGATGAGCTGAAGAAGAGTAAATGATCTGGAGATATGTCTGAAACTTTATTTTCATGTACTAAGACACTAGCTCCATAGTCTTCAATATGATTTCACTGAAGAATAAATTACGTTACTAGTTCCGGAGGGGCGTGGTCTTTGTGAAAACCAAACGGTCTAAATGACCTACATGGTAACAAAGTTCTCTCGAATGTCAGGTTATTTGTGATTGAATGATAAGTTTTGTTTTGTTTTCGGTATTTTTTTATTCTTTTGTTGGTTAGACAAAATGCCATTTAAAGAAATATCATTTTGGGGGGGCCAGCCCGGTGACAGAGCGGTTAAGTGTGCTTGCTCTACTTCAGCCACCCGGGATTCGCCGGTTCACATCCTGGGTGTGGACCTATGCACCACTCATCAAGCCACGCTGAGGGGGCGTCCCACATAGAACAACCGGAAGGATGTACAACTGTGACATATAACTATCTACTGGGGCTTTGGGGAGAAAAAAGGAGGAAGATTGGCAACAGATGTCAGCTCAGGGCCAATCTCCTTCAAAAAATATATATATATAATTTTTATAATATTTTCTCTAAAACTGCTTTCTACCCCATATATTCTTTATGCCAATGCTTGAATTCCAACCCTCATTCAATTCTGTTTTTCATCTATCATTCCCCCATATTTTGGAGAGATATTTTCCTCTGGCTTACATAATTTCAGGCTGTTATAGTAAAGTATGGGTTTGCACTCAATGCGCAGAATAGATGAGAAAATAGTCAAACTCATCTTGCTTTCTTATTTTTGTTGTTGAAATAATTGTTTCTTATTTTTATTGTTAACATAATTTTGATGATGCAACAATATTTAATAGAGACGATCACTGCTCATTTTCCCACTCCACTTCTGGAGGAAGATCTGCTGCCAAGGCTTTGCTGAGAGGCAGGTACCATGTTTTCTACTACATTTGGTCAAAATAATATAACAAGAACAGCAAGAGTTTGAGTTGAGGCCGTGAGAAGTCAAGATCCATTTGCAAGTCTAAATTATGAGCAAATAGAAGCAATGACTAAATAGAGAAATTGGTCTTCAGAGGGAAACAAAATAGAAATATGGAATCACTGAAAGAGAGGGAAAGACAGACAGAGGAACAGAATGTGAACGTGGCTTTGAAAATGTTGGAAGAAGTATGGGAAGAGTAGTCGCTTTCTTTCCTGATAACTTTTGTGTTCACATTCCAGTATGTGTGTCCTTTTATTCAACTCCTTTGTACTTGAAGAAGTTTGAGTCATTATTCCCTATAATTAAGAAAAACCTTAACAAAAACAACTGTGGACAATGAAAAACTGAATCTTAAAATGGTAAGTTAAATTGGAAAATCATAGAGCCATAAAACCATAGATATCATCTTGTACAATCTTAAAATGTAGCAAACAGAGGTTTAAAAAATGAACATTCCTCAGGTACTTCACTTGGCATTTCCAGAAGAGAAATCATCTTGCATCTCAAATATGCACTCTGCCTATACTTCCCAAGCTCAGAAACTGAGAGTTGTCCTTGCTTCCTCTTCTTAACTCATCATCGACATCCATAGAGTCACTAGTCCTTTACACAATCTGTCTTCTGAGTGTATCTTGGACCAGTCACCCATGTCCATGCCTACATGCACTGCCTGTTTACACCATTAGCATCTCTCTTTTGAATGTCTGAGTGAACCTGCTGGCTAGACTCCCTAAATCCAGCCTCCTCAACCAAAGGCAGAATGCTTATTAATCCTCTTCACCCCTGGCCAGAGTGAGATACCTCAAATGAAATTTGAAAATTTTACACCCCTGCAGAAATGAATCAGTGGTTAAAATTCAGTCTTTAACATGAATTATTAGTCTTCATCTTCACTCTACTCTATCCTCACAATAGCCTTAACAAACTGTACTATACTCTTTCAGAACCCTATGCATTTGAACTTTCAATTACCATCAATATTACTATTACCATGACTGATAATAACTACTACTGCTGCCTGCTACTGTGACTATTACTACTACTACTACAACTACTACTATATCTCTATTAGTTGGTATCAGAAAAGCCAAACACAGTTTTATTCCCCCATGTAAAAAGTTCAGAGGTAGGCTCTTCAGGGCATCTAGGGTGAACTGTGGAATAAAGGATTCACACTCCCTTTTTCTACAAGCTCTAATGTCCAACTCATGGTCTAAAAGTGTTTCTTAATTTCCAGCCATCATGTCCATAGTATTCCAACCAGCAGGAAGAAACAAAATTTCCCACTAGTCTTCCACTGGCCAGAATTTATTCATATTATTACTCCTAAACCCAAGGTGGGCTAGGAAACAATCATAATTTTAGAAGGTTATGTGCTCAACTGGAAACTATGGGTTCTTTTACTAAGTAGAAAGGTAGAGGGCATATTGATAGGATAACTAGAAATCTCTACAACTGCTACATGTTGAATACTTATTATAAAATTGGCACTTTAATTCATATTTTATATTCAATGTTCTTTCCATTGTAGCAGGTTGCCTCCTCATTATTTATTAAATGCCACGCCCTATACCAGGCATCGAGGATGCAGAAATGAAGCTCGTGTTCAAAGAAAACAAATCTAGAGAGCTGAGGCATAAAGGCAGGACTGCTCATTTTTGGAGCTGGGTGGGTAGGTAGGCATCAGAAAGGGATTCATGGAATGTATGAAGATTGTACTTGCTCTTCTCTCTGCCTGGAAAGTGCACTCTTTCCTGTTTACACAACTACCACCGTATTTGCCAGCCCACTCCTGCTCAGGGATCAACTCTCAGCTCTGACATCAGTGAGTCTGCTTTAAGAGTACCTACCATGAGTTTTCTTAGGCCCTATGCACACTTCCACTGCAGTATTTACCTAACTAATGTAATTCCTTTTGTGCAGGAGTTATCTCCCAGTACATTGAGGTCAGGGACTTTTTTATATCATTAGCTCCTAAGACAGTGTCTCACGCATGGAGGCAAATCTTTTCCATTGTGAAAGACCTTTTAGAATATGAGTCATCATATACTAATATGTATATAATATATGTGTATTATATATATTTGTATATAGCCAAAAACACCTTATTTTACTCCAGTGAAATGAAAATATGTATTTATCATTAGCACATACATTTTAAACCTCATTTTCTTTAAATTGTTTTTAAAAATTAAGGAAGAATTTTACTCCTTCTGCAGATACAAACTTAGACCTGCAATAAGCTCCAACTTGGTGGCACAATTAAACCATATTTATTCTTGGAAAATGTAGTATTTATAATTTCCTACAAGCTTAATTTTCACCTATCCCTACAGATAAACATTTTCACCTAAATGCTTAATTTTTAATTTTTTCTATATTTAAAAGACAGATATAGATTAAAAGTAACTCAGTATTATGGAGCATGTAAAAAGGAGTAAAACTCCTCAAATTATTCACTGTCTTCATTCTTTGTGTGTGTGTGTGGTTTCGTTACTTCTAAATTATTTGCTGGTAATTTGCATACATGTGTTTATGTTTTGAATGGTTACACACGCGGTTGTTGTTAATGATGTTACTGCTGGCATCTTCTAAAGTCTGGGCTATATTGCGAAAAGTTGTTGCAATAGAGCAAATTGTACTGTGTTTCAATATGTCCTGACCTTTGGAAGACACCCAGTTGAAAAGGGATCAGTTCTTGGACAAACTTAATTTCCTAAAAGCTTTGTCTTGTATCTCCAACTTTTTATATATTTTGATGTTATAGAGTGTAATTTTGCCCATTGCAGATCTAAGACGTTTGAGCTTTTCTTTTACTTGCCTTTCCCTTTGTTTCTTTGTTTCCATTCCTTCCTTCCTTCCTTCACCCCTTCCTTCCTTCCACGTAACTAAGCAGACAGAGCTACTATATTAAGAAACTTGTTTTCCAAAATCAAGCGCCAGTAATGAAATAAATTGAAAGTTTTTAGTGCGATATATAACTTTTCTTTCTTTCAAGTAATAATACCTTTGTATAACAATTAATGTGCCTTCATTCAAAACTACCTTTATGATTCCATTTAGCCCCACTAATTTCTTGAGATGAAATTGTTACCTTTACAGATGAAAACATTAAATCTCCAAGAGAATCTATTATTTGCTTGGATTTCCAAAGTTGTGGAATCATCATTAAATCCTATTTTTCAGGTAAAAAGTCCAGGGCTCTTTCTAGTCCATAAAGGAGAATGCATTTTGACTCAAATTTTAAGTTCAATACCTACCTTATCCCTTCAGTTTAACCAGTCTGTGCTAAAAAGAAGCTTCCAGGCATGGTGTTTTAGTCTCCTTTCTAAAGTTTGCAAAGTTTTATTACTAGCCTAAACTTCTCAGTTTACAGACAAGGAAATTGAGTCTCATGGAGTTACTATTGGCTTGCACCTTGAGTGGTTGTGCTCCTTTCTGAACAGGGCAAAACGTGTTATTAGCCTTAGCAGGGACAGGGTGGGGATAGAATGTTGAGTGATGCTGGATTAGAGAATCTACAATATGTATCCCGTCCCATTCATTATAGCCTTTGGAAGAGTTTATCATGTCAAGTTTCATCACATTTGCTTCTCTCCATAAACCTGTATGTTTTCATCATGTACTTTCTCAAGTCAGTTTAGATGAATATACATGTGCTAAGTTGCCCATTCCCTATGTTATGCTTAAGAGCTAATTGCTGATACCAATGTAGCACTTATCTCAGG
The DNA here is from genome assembly GCA_031878705.1 of Tapirus indicus. Classification (NCBI taxonomy): domain Eukaryota; kingdom Metazoa; phylum Chordata; class Mammalia; order Perissodactyla; family Tapiridae; genus Tapirus; species Tapirus indicus. Next base: position 112,860,048 of record CM062918.1, on the reverse strand, counting down.
TCATAAATAGAAAAATATCATGTATCTGTACCCCGCCTAACCTGAAAATGCGAGCATTTCCCTTAATCTGATGCAGTCCGTTTTCATGTATGTATCTAACAACAATGAGGGCACGCAGTCTGCCATTGCACGTGCTAGGCTACTTTTCCTGAATATTGGCACTCCACTGGGATCATCGAATATGCTATTGGGGGAGAAGTGTAGGAAGTACAAAAGGAGGCAAATAAGAGAGAAAAAATAACATTCAATCATTTTGGGAGGTAGGCACATGCCTGTTGTATTATCCACCGTACTTGTCAGTATATTTTTTCAATTAAAGAAGGAAAGAAACGGAGGAAAGTACAACCATGAGGTAGGGGTAAGAATGGAATGTGCAAGGCCTTATGGGATGACACTAAGAGATGAGCCAAACAGCTTTGGAATAGGCCTGTAGGTGCCAGCGATACCCCTGCATTTCATCTAGACACTTGCTAATAACTCCAGGTGAGTTGTCCCCAATGCTCAAGTTCTCCAGGTCGTCAGTGAGTTTAGCTGGGAGGTACTTTTGTTCTAGAAGCTTGTACATGAGAGTACATTGGGGACCCCTGTTTATAGGTTGTTATAACTCAACTTTTTTGTCTGTGTGTTTGTTTCTGAAAATCAATCTTCCATAGAGACAAATGTTTTAGTAATAGAAAAATATTACCGTAAAATTAAATCTTTCCATACAGCACAAAGACCTACAGGTATCACAAAGACCTTGATACCTGTCACCTTCCAAGGGCCTAAACAAATTCCTTAAAAAAAAGAAAAGATTATACTAGAAATCCAGAGGACAGAGCTTAATTTTTGTCATCATTGTTGTTGAATTCATGTGTTTGTTTCTGTATTTTCTTTTTTTTTAAATTCTAACATTGATTTTTTTTCTTATTTTAATTCTAATCTCTATAGCAATCTTATGACAATGTAGATATGGAATTTTACACTCTTATTAAATCAATCAAACTCCTATTATATATTAATTTAAGAAGATAAAATGTATGAGTGGAACCACTCAAGAAATATTTAATGACTATCTTGCTCAAGAGAAATCTTTGTCAGAAATCATTGATTAATATAGGCTTAAGTGGTGAAGAGGGAAACTTCACTGAGAATGTTCCACTACAGGCATTAAAGATTCTGTTTTCTCTGAGAAGACAAGTTGGGGAGGTCTAATCAATTCCAGAAGGTCCAAAAATTTAATCATAAGTGAAATCCTACTTGGAAATTATTTTTTCTCTTGTTGAAATAAAATCAACAAAAGGAAATACCAATAGAAAGGAAGATTTAATTCTAGAAAATATGGTAGAATACAAACTGAGAGGCCACATTCTTATTCAGTGTTATTTAATCAACTATCACATATAAGAAACAAAAAATAAAGTGCCCCAGATATTCACCATATTTCAGTCTAACATTGATCATACTTCTCCTTTAATTTTTCCTTTTATTTTTACTGAGATATAATTGACATACAACATTGTGTAAGTTTAATATGTACAGTGAGATGATTCGATACACTTAATATATTGCCAAATGATTACCACAATAGGGTTAGTTAACACCTCCGTCACCTCACATTGGTACCATTTCTTTTTTATGGTGAGAACATTTAGGATCTACTCCCTTAGCAGCTTTCAAGTATATAACACAGTATTGTTAACTATAGTCGCCATGCTGTACATTACATTCCCAGAATTTATTCATCTCATTACTGGAAGTTTGTGCCCTCTCACCACCTTCACCCATTTCCCCTAGTTCCCCTGACCCTGGCAACCACCATCTGCTCTTTGTTTCTATGAGTTCAGTTTTATTAGATTTCACATTAAGTAGGTTCTGGTACCAATTCCAATGGAGGCAGAGGGTTTCCCCACACCAACGAGCAATTCTCAGACTCCAGCAGCAGGGTGTCCGAGAATTCAACTCAATTTGGACACTATCTACCCAGAGGTAGTGTCAGATTCCACCGGTTAAGGGCTCAGTCCCACAAGACTGCCCACCCCCGACTTCAGACACCAGTCACAAGCCCAGATTGTTACCTGTGCCTCTGACTGCTCGCTATAAATCAGAGGTTCCCACCACCTCTTCCTCGGGTTTGATTAATTTGCTAGAGCGGCTCGCAGAACTCAGAGAAACATTTCACTTACAAGATTACCAGTTTATTATAAAAGGATACGATAAAGGACACAGATGAACATCCAAATGAAAGAGATGCATTGGGCAAGGTATGGGGAAAGGGTGCAGGACTGCCATGCTCTCTCTGAGCACACCACTCTCCCCAAATCTCCACATGTTCACCAACCTGAAAGCCCTTCGAACTCAGTCCTTTTGGGTCTTATGAAAGCTTCATTACATAGTCATGATTGATTAAATCATTGGCCACTGGCAATTGATTCAACTGCCAGTCCGTCACCCCTCCCTGGAGGCCTGGGGATAGGACTGAAAGTTCCAACCTTCTAATCACATGGTTAGCTCCATTGGCAACCAGCCTTCATAGTTAGGTGCTTTCCAAAAGTCACTTCATTAACATAACTAAAGACACATTTATGACTCTCAACACTCAGGAAATTCCAAGGGTTTGGGGAGCAGTGAGCCTGAAGCTATGAATGAAGACCAAATACATATGAGAAATATATTTTGGTCATGTGAATGACCAAATAAATATTTCATATAAATTACACTCTTGCACACATATAAGTTAGATCATATAGTATTTGTCTTTCCCTGTCTGATTTATTTCACTTAGCATAATGCCCTCAAGGTCCATCCATGTTGTTGCAAATGGCAGGATTTCCTTCTTTTTGATGGCCAAATAACACTCCATTGTGTGTGTGTGTGTGTATACACCACTCTTCTTTATACATTCAGTTGTCGACAGATATAGACCCAGAAGTGGGATTGCTAGATCATATGGTAGTTCTATTTTTAATTTTTTAAGGAACATCCATACTGCTTTCCATAGTGGCTGCACCAATTTACATTCCCACCAATAGTGCACAAGGGTTTCTTTTTCTTTAGATCCTTACCAGCATTTGTTACAAGTTGTCTTTTTGACAGTAGACATCCTAACACATGTAAGGTGACATCTTATTGTGGTTTTGATTTGCCTTTCCCTAATGATTCGTGATGTTGAGCAACTTTTCATGTACCTGTTGGTCATTTGGATGTCTTCTTTGGAAGAATGTCTATTCAGGTCCTTTGCCCCTTTTTTAATCGGATTGTTTGTATTTTTTGCTGTTGAGTTGTATGTTTCTTACATATTCTGGATATTAACCTCTTATCAGATAGATGGTTTGCAAACATGTTCTCCCATTCTGTAGATTGCCTTTTTAGGCAGAAATTGTTCCTTTATTGAGAGATCTGCTGCCTCTTCTATCTCTAAAATGAGACTCTCAGGGCGGGCTGTTGCCCGGTAATTGCACTGTGAACATGATTAAAAGTCAGAAATGTAGGGGCCAGCCCAGTGGCATAATGGTTATGTTCACACGCTCCGCTGCAGCAGCCTGGGGTTTTGCGGGTTCGGATCCCAGGCGCAGACCAATGCACTGCTTGTTGAGCCATGTTGTGGCAGGCATCCGACATAAAGTAGAGGAAGATGAGCACAGATGTTAGCTCAGGGCCAGACTTCCTCAGCAAAAAGAGGGGGGTTGGCAGTGGATGTTAACTAAGGGCTAATCTTCCTCATACACACACACAAAAAGTCAGAAATGTAAATCTAAAGTGTAATCTAGAGCATAAAATCCATGAAAATTGACAAGACTTTTATGATAAAAGTATGTTCATAATCCTAATGCACAGCCAAGATTTTCAGGAGGATTCAACCCCTCCCTAAAGTCTTTTAGATTTGTTTTGTTTTCTTTGGTTTGTTCTCACATGTAAGCAAAAGTGTTTGGTTACATGACTAAACTACATGTGTCCTCCACATTCAAATAGCTCATTCCAACCAAAATTTCAAAGGCAGGGAACTCTGAAATTGCATTCATCAATGGATCTTCATGATACCACCACCATCAATAACAACAATAATAAAGATTGCTCTGCTTAAAAGTCTTATAATATCAGATAAGAAAATTCAAAATATTTTACCCTTTAAGATGGCATAGTATTTTAGAAAAGTTTCTATATGCTTAAGATGAATTTGACTGAATAGTAATTATTGCCTACTAAGTGAAGAATAGTATATTAATTATAATGATAAGAATAGCTAACATTTACTGATATCTCAATTTATAGCAGGCATTATATTAAGAAACTGACATGGGTGGTGTATTTAATGAAATAGCCCTATGAGAGTACACCTAAGAGCTACAATCATTAAACCCATTTTAAGAGGAGGAAATTGAAACTTACAGAAGTTAAATAATTTGCCCAAGACCACATAAGAACAAAGTGGTGGAGTTGGCATTTGTGCCTGAAGATTGTAACTCCAGGGCCCATACTTTTGCCTGCTTTCAACCCAAGCAAAATGGGTTCATCATTAAAATATATTGAGTATTTTTAAACCAAACATAATTTTACTATATGCTTTACACTGGTCAAACTAAGAGGAAAAAAATACATAGAACTACCTTTTAATTATGCCTTGCGCACTAAAGCTCTATTTGTAAGAGCTTTTGAAATAAAAACACGTGCTCTTCTTTTTCATTGTGTTATTGGCCTTGCAAACTACTTTTGGAATCACAAGGTATGTAATTGTCTTGAGTCTTTTCTGATTGTTTGTTTTAAGAGCCCAGTCAAGTTACTCAGCGTTCCACCCTCAGGGCTCTGAACAGTGGGTGTAAGCTGGCATCAGCACCGTTGTATTCTCTGATATGTGCAAAACTGTGAGAATATTTCTGCCCTTAGGAAGGAAATCTCCTCCCTTTTGAACTCCAACAGTATGTGTTACTTACAACTTTTGCTTAAAGGTAACAACTAGTTCCATCATTATTATAAATACATGGGTTACCCTGGCCTTTAAAAGTGTTCAAGACCCCAAGTCACATTTTAAAAAATATATGACATAATAATCAACTGGCTACACTTTAATCTAAAGTCCTATTGAGTTGTTTAAACACTACAAAGTCTTATTTTTGTAAGCATATTTTTAAAAAATTTAAAAGCTGACAACTACAGCTTCAAAAATGCTACCAAGATCTATAGGGCAGTGTTAAATTTATTTTTAAAACAATGCAATACTCTGCAGAATCCAACCTGCAGTTTCCTTTCTGAGAAGGATAATACATTTTTTGCTGAAGTCAAGGCAAAAGGGAAACTTCTTTTGTTAATTGATGAATCACAAATTGTACTGTATGTGAATAATACGTTTTTAAATACCAACGCTTTTTGAGAATAACTAAGTTTCTTAGTCAGCTACCCTCCACAACAGAAAGAAATTACTTGAGAGAGTTGTCCATATACAGTTTGAACTGTAGCAGAATAATTGCCCCCTATTTATTTATGGTAAATATTTTATTTTTTCCCTTGAGTAGAGGTTACTTGACTAAGGTTTAGTTAGAAGTAAATAGCAATGGATACCTGGGATACAGAGGTACTCTTGAAAAGTTTAGAATAATGCCTTAATTATAACTGATTCTGCTTCCTTTCTTCTAAATCCTCCAAAAGCAATTTTATTTTTCTATTAACTTAATTTTTATTAATTAACTGACTCAGTGATAAATATTTATTGAATACCTGATGTGTGACAGGTACTGATCTAGGCACTAGAAACGCGTAAGTGAATGAAATAAGCCCAAACTCCTGATCTCATAGAACTTGCATTTTAAAGGAGCAACACAGATATTTTAAAAGGTAAATAAATAAGCAAATCATAGGATAGTTTGTGAGTGATGAGTGCCAAAGAGAAAAATGACACAGGAGAAGGACACAGGGAACAAGTCTTGGGAAAGATTGGGATGGTATTTTAAAAGACTGGTAAAGAGAGATCTTTCTGAGACAGTGACATTTGAGCAGAGACCTAAAGGAGGTAAGAGAAAGATTCAGTTAGGTTCCTGAGGGAAGAGGATTCCAGAAAGGGTTTTTCACATGGTTTCATTGGTCTAAGTTACTTCACCCAAAGAAATTGTATATTCATTTATTTTTCTCATGAGAGCTGAAATTAGGAATGTTAAGTAACATGAATCCTCAAAACTATTAACCCCTTGATGAGCAGAACAATGTCATTCATATTTTCTATCCTTAGAATCTGGCCCGGTGCCTGGCATGATAAATATTTACTGAAAGCAGCAAAGAGGAGAGACGGAAAAGAAAAGAAAATATATATATATATATATATACATATATATATGTATATATAGATGCAAACACACAATAATTCTGCTTCAACACAGTTTCCCATCTCCATTTTTTAATTATTTTTCTGAGAATCATTATATTTTACATAATCAATATGATAACCTATTTATACTTTAAATTTCCTTTTCATAAATCAAATATCTTAAAAAATAATAAAAGTGTCATCATCCAAAATCACTTGTTTCTTCTTTATTTTAATTATTTTCTGCCTGATAGGCAAAGAATAGTCAGAATTAATTTGGGTCACCATCAGGCTCTCCAGTACAGCTTTTTTTCCACAGTTCTTAGTTTAATACCTTGAGAATTCATTGGATGCTAAGATCATGTACATCTCTACTACACCCCCATATCTGCTTCCTTCATTGCTCTCATCACAATTTAAAATTATCTTGTCTTCATTTGTTTCCATATGTATTCTATTGTTGCCTTCCTGACTACAATGGAAGTACCAAGAGGGAATACATTTTGTCTATCATATTAAACCCTGTACTCTAAGGAGCTTGCACATAGTAGATACACAATGGATATATCTAGAAGGAAGGAAGGAAGGGAGGGAGGAAGGAAGGAAAGAAGGGAGGAAGGAATGGTTTTAAACACAAAAAGTAACAATATATCTATCTGCCCTAGGAGACTTATTTCCTTTATAGGCTATTAAAATTTATTCAAAGACTTTCAAAAAAAGAATAACAGGTGTGGCCCAGTGGCATAGTGGTTAAGTTTGGCACAATCCACTTCAGCGGCCCAGGGTTCATGGGTTCAGATCCCGGGCGCAGACCTACACCACTCATCAAACCATGCTGTGGTGGCGACCCACATACAATATAGAGGAAGATTGGCACAGATGTTAGCTCAGGGCCAAACTTCCTCACCAAAAAAAAAAAAAAGAATAACATTCTTAAGTAATTTTTGAATATGTATGATTGGCTAAAGCCCAGTTGCATGACAGTATATGGTTACATATTTTTTTCAAAATGTGTACCCCTATAGGGCTTTCCTGACTAATAAAGATGCAGAATAGTTCACCCACTAAGCAGCATTTAAAAAATAAATTTACGTAGTTCCATTAGTATTAACAAGATTGGGACAAAATGAATTGGTTAGTGAGCTTCTAATCCTTTTTCAGACTTTTGATATACATAATAAAAACTTTAGTAATATGGAATATTAGCAAATTTGGCAAATTTATTATATTAATACTTTTAATCAATGCTTAATTATCTTTCCACATTGGTCTTGTTTTTTATAATCTACCACCACCATTTTTAAATATCCTTAAACTTATTCATTTTTTGAGATTTTTTATCTCTTATCAATTGAAAGAAAATCAATCCACAATGTTTATTAAGCACCTACTATGTACAAGGAGCTATGCAGAGAAGAGGTTATCAGTATTCAAAACCATAGTTAGTTCTCCACTAAGGAAATTCAGAACTATCTCCACAGTATGAATTAATCATAAGTGGCAAGTTAGTAAACAGTCAAGTGATATAGAATTTGTGGTTTTAATTTGGGAAGGCATTATCAGAATTAGAATTTTAGAAAGATAGAATGTGAGGAGAAAATTTCATGCACTAGGAAAGAGCAAAATCAGAAGCACAAATAAGAGAAAGTTCCAGATGTATTCTTGAACAGAGTATAGAGTAGTGGATGAGGGAGTATTTGGAAATGAAATCAGAAATTGGGTTGCAGTTAGAATGAGGGGTTCTATAATGGTCAAGCTAAAGATTTTAACTGTATATTATTACCTAAAACTCAAACAACTTCATAAAAATAGCATTCACAATTCTAAATCATACTACATGAATGAACAAGAGTAGAGTGGAAATTTAGGTGTAAGTCTGTAAATGACTTTCACTTCTCAACACTTCAAGAAAAAAATTCAACAAATACAAATCAAATTGAAAGTAAACACTATAACCAATAGAAATACTGCCTTGAATTCATATAGCACTGCACCATCTAAGAGCTGATAGCTGTAACTAAGAAATATTCAGTATGTGTAAGCCCCATACACTTATGTGTTTATGCATGTGTGTATTCATATGCGTGTGACCATTCCTCCCTATAAAGTAGATATTAGTCGGCAACATATTGTATTATCTATGCTAGAACACATTTCTGAAACACTAAATGTGACGAAAATGGCTAAGATATAGTTAGCAAATTTCATATGTGCACACACATGGATATAAGTTTTAAATTTGGAGCAGGGTAAAGGGAGGAAGACAATAATATTATCTGAGTACCTACTATACACTATTCACTGCGCTGGATGCTTTATAGATGTGACTTTCATAAACTACTCCAGAGGTCAGAAACCCAAAACCGTGCAGTAAGGAGGCTGGAACTGCTGCTGTGCTCCAGCAACATGTACTTGGTCCAGACTCCAGGCCTAATAACCCCTTCCGCAGAGGGCCATAGGTCTGTGTATATGATTGCTGGAGACGTTAGGATGGCAAAGCTTTAACCATCTAATGAAATGGGTAAAGTAAACTACGTTATGAAGGTTGATTATGCTGTGTCATGTTGACGGAAGCTTTAAGTCAGACCAGTTAATTACAGTTTGTGAAAATCAGCTGCATGTCTTTGGGTCCAATCTTTTGCCCTGACATTTATGAGATCGTTCAAATTGTCCAACAGTTAAAATGAGTCTAATTGACAGATGTTAGCCCTTAGGGACCAAGGGTGTCTGTCCAAGCCTGAGTAAAAACACAATGAGGGGAAATCCCTGGGTTTACATTCTGGCAGTTGCAGCTTTCTCTAGGCAAGTAACAAAAACTGCCTCTGTCTGGAGAATCTTACCAACACAGATAATTGCTCCTACATGACCATAGAGGGACTTGAGTTGAAGAGGAAAATATTATTAATGTGAGATCAGAGGCCACAAAATTCGTAGGTTCTGTCCTCCAGAACAATTTCACTTCTTCTCTAACTTCTACCACTTAAATATTTATCATTCTCCATCCTAGATCTTAATCCTGAGAGCATCTTTCAGCTGTAACTGCCGTAGAGAAAACTCCATGCAGATGTCCCAAAGGCAGCTCAAACATATGTGCAACACTAGACTTGGTATCATCCTTTTGGGAGGGAAAAAACTAGTTTCCCTGTGTCCCTAGGTTGGTGCATTGAAGGATTCTCCACTCATCACCCAAGGTGGAAACCCGAGAATCATATTAAACTAATCCCTATTTTTCATTTACTACCTTCAATCACTCCCTAATCCTGTCAATGTTATCCATTCAATGCAATATTTTTCCCCCTCCATTTAACCCGCAAGTTCAGTATTCTCACTTAAGTAAAACCTGTTCTTAAGATCTTCACTCCTGGTAACCCCTCCTTTTTCTCAGTCATTTATTCTCTTCTAATTTCATTTTCTTTCTTCCACATCTCGGAAGCCCTCGTTGCGATAATTCTTTTAACAGCATCCTCCCTCACTTTCCCACAAATATCCTTTCTATTTTTCCTGTAAACCCCAAAACCAATCACTCTGATTGATCATTCACTTTGGGTAATGCTGGGGGGATTTATTCAAAAGGACTAATGCTGTGAGAAGTCACTAAATCATTAGCTTCCCAATGCCCTGGCTTGTCAATACTTTTATACTGTCATGATCATTTCTCTCTCTCTTAATCATTTATTTGTGAATTTTACTACTCTTTGCTAGGCTTCAACCCCATATCCTACCTCCTCATCAGAACGGGGGCCTTGCTTCCTACTCAACAGAAAAAAACAATTATATAGATAGCTTAGTAACCAAAGGACCTCTCAAGTTCCCACTCTCCTATAAACTTATCTAATTCCTTTTCTCTCTCCTTATATGAAACATTGTTCCACCTCTTACTTATCCAGTCACATGACTTTAAATACCATCTACAAACTGATCACTCCCAAAATTGTATCGCTAAACTTACCATCTGCAGACTCAGCCTTTGATTTCCACTTCATTGTGTCCTCTGGCCCACTTAACCATCCTCACCTTGGTAAATGGCACCAAACTCAGAAACTGGCTTCAGTTCCTCCCTCTCGCTCACTCCCCATCAATCCACCAGCAAGCCCCACATGGACTGAACCCATTCATTTCTCTCTATCTCCACGCCAGCCACACTGATTCGGTGCATCACCATCTCTTGCCTAGAACACTCTAACGACAATGACCTTCTACCTCATTTTACTGTGAGTCCTTCTACCTCGTTCTCCACATGACAACAAAAATGATATTGAAACTCAGACTTGATGACGCCACCTTTCAATTGACTTTCCATTGAATAAAATCACACCTTCTTATGATGACTTGTAAGGCCCTGTGATCAGGCCCCTAGTTACCTCTCCCCTCACTGTGAATTGACACACGCTCTTTTTGCAGTTCCTCAAAGTTTCCAGGATCTTTTCTGCCACAGAAACTTTGCAAATGCTAAGGAATGTGTAATGACTTTTTTAGGTTAACATTTGTTCAGTGGAGCACAGGGTGCCAGATGGTGAGTCATGGTTCGACAATAAACCACAAGAGAAAGTGAAATAGAGAAGTTTATTACTCACAGTTCCTGGAGGAAATAGACAACACACCTCAAGGGACCACATGGGAAGGTCAAGGTAGAGTGCAAAGAGAGCATAGGACCTGGGGCACATGCTTTATTAGGGTCTGTGGGTGGAGTGCTTTGGGGTTCCCAGGCTAAGGCCAGATTGGTCAACTCAAACCAAAAGAGTGGAGTTTAGTAAAATCACGGGAGTATATGTAGGGGCACACAAAGAGAAGGCCTTGGGATGCAGGGAGACTGTTGATCACAAAGACCATTGGGGAAGTTGTGTCAAGAACTTGCATTTTCTTGTGACTCTGAGGGCTGTTATTTAGGGCATGTGCTTGCATGACGGTGCTAGTGTCAGTTTAAGGTCCCTGAAGGCCACTTGGCCAAACAAAATGGATGCCAAGACAGCAATACCATGGAGTAGCTTAGCTAAACTCTTGGCAGAATGTTTCTTCAGAGCATGGTGTTCCCTGCTTTTCACATATATTACCTGTCCTTTCTGTCCTCTTGTATCTCAGCTTAAATGCCATCTTTTCATTTCCCTGATCACTCAATCTCACTAGGCTTTTCCATCTGTACTCCACCCAGTTATTTTCCATGCTAGCACTTTGTTGCTTTTCTTCATGGCACTGATCACCATTTGTTATAAGTTTATGTATTCTTTTGTCTGCATCCGGTGCTACACTGCTTCATGAAGGCTAATCCCATCACCTGTGCTTTAAATATCACTCCCCTCATCTTTCCGAAACATGCTCCAATGCATATCCCCTTCTTCTATTTTCAACTTCTCTTCAAGCAAACTGTTTTTTATATCTGAGCAGACTTTCTCCATGAGCCCACACCTGACAAGGCTGCCTTGACTGATAGATATATCTCCCCAATTATAGGGTCCATTAGCGGACTCTCTTGGCTCCCATATTCAGCCATATTGTCTAAATTAAGCACTATAGCAATAAAGACAATAGTTTTGCTCCCTTATACCACTGTTCTCTTTTATCGCCTTTGTTCAGAGTCCAACAACTTCTTTCACATCTGAATGCCTCATTGGCCTTTCAAATTTTAAATACTCAAAAATAAAGCCCTGTCTCCAAATAACTCTTCCTAATGTATTTCCTGTCTCCCTCTACCATTCAACCAATCCCCAAAAGTAGAAAGCTTGGAATTATCCTGAACTGCTCCCCATTCCATCAGCCAGCACATTCTATTAACATTCTAAATACCTCCTCTCTGCACTACTTTATATTTCAGCCCTCTCTGTTTCTTTTCCCTCTTAGTTTGCTTTCTGTTTCACCTTGTCTTTATTCTTCCTCCCTCAAAAAAAAAAGTCTGACCAAGAAATTCCTCACTTTACACTTTTTAATGGCTCCTCACTGTTTTAAAGATATATGTCAAATCTTTACTTGGTGTATGAGATCATCTTTCATTATTACGCTGTCGTTCATTTTCTCACCTTAGTTTATGGTCACTCTTCCATAAGAACCCTTAACTCTGGCCAGGTTGCAGAACCAGAAGTTCACTGAAACCACTATGGTTAGTGTCCACTTCCTGGTTAACCTTGTGCAACTGGCAAACTAGGAGGTCATCTATCAAGATTCAGGTCAGATATCACCTTTTCTATGAAACCTCTGTGAATTCTTGTGCATCTCATCACCAGAAATGAGTTATTTGTATATCTTATATATTTTATGGCAGTTGTTGAGTTCTGCCCTTACTAGAATGTGAGTACTTAGAGGCCTGGAATATTTATTGTCTTTCCAGCTCTGTTCACAGCATTTAGCACACAGTAAGTATTGAGTTAATGCTTGCCGCACAGATCAATAAAAATGGCAGAGTAATTAAAACCTCCTCCTCACGTGTTGAAGGCATGTTTGAGTGAAGATCCAGGGATGCTGCAGGTAGTACTGCCTAAGGAACAGAGAGGGAGCTTTAGAGCAGACAGACATGAACTTCAATCCATACCAACTCAGCAAAGTACCACTCGACTGCATTCTGACCTTGGGCAACCTCTCTAAGGTTCATTCCTAATCTATATACCAGGGACAATAGTACCTTCTTTGTAGACTTAACTAAGGACCAAATAATGAAGTGTGTAAGCATTTAACACAGTGCCTGGCACATAGTAAAGATTCAATTACTGCAAAAGCAACTATTT
>CM062918.1:112759561-112842061 GCA_031878705.1 Tapirus indicus | reverse complement strand
GTCGTATCAATTTTCTCTTGTAATGACTATTATTATATTAATACTTAGCTATCATTATTACTTTTAACTGACCTAATAAGCAATTGAGATTTAATGGGTTAAATCTCATTTCTCCAGTACTCAACACTTAACCCATGGAGCTCTATGAGCTATATTCATTGACGAGGTACATTATAAACAGTTTCTGAGAATCTACAACCAAAAATAGGTGAGGAAAGGGGGGAAATAAGCCATTAATTTTAATAAGAAATGATAGATGTGCTTTAACTGTTACTTATTTAATTAAAAGAATAGATATTTGTACTACAAAGAAGATGTTCAGCTACCTGAAAAAATGAAATGTCTTCAGTTTATGCTTAAGAACATGGGGGAAGCAACCCTTTTCCAATACTATTCTTTCAAGTAATTTTGTACTTTCTAAGTACCTACAGAGTGAGGAATGACTGCAGGGTTCTTTATAACTAAGCACTAGCTTGCTTACATTATATTCAATTATTAACTTTTCTTGTTTGATAAAATTATTTCACATGTTAAGAGAAATGATTGATTTCTTGATAATTTTTTTCTATCAACAGTTCTTTGGAATAGATGCCTACAAAGCTCACTTTGACAAACAGAAGCAATAAACAAAGAAAACAAGTGGTCAAAAAGTAATTGTCAGAAATACAGTCACCAGTTTAATCTTTCACTAGACAGTCTACACTATAGATCATTCTTGATATTGGTTGGTTTGATTGCTGAGTCAGATCCTGGAATAAAAGACTCAATAACACTATTGATGGAAATCAGGCATAAGCAAAAAAGGCAGGCATTGATGGGAGTAGGATATCTGAATACAGTTGGTTCATTCAACAAATATTTAATGAGTGTGAAATATGTGCCAGGCACCGTGGAGGACTAAGAATGTGGTGTATAAGTCCCTGGTACTGCAGGATATAGCTCAAGCACATATGAGTTGAGTTGCAAAGAGCCAGCTGGAGGAGTAAAGGGGCCAAATCTTGAAGGACTTTTATGCCAACTAAGGTGTTTATCCTCACAGTAATGAGGTACCATGAAGTACTTTTAAAATGGCAAATTTTTACAAGATCACTCTAGTTGAAGTGTGAAGAAAGGACTGAAGGGAAACAAGCCTGGATGCCCAAAAATCAGCTGGAAGAATATCATTGAGAGTGATTTCAGGAGGAATTAGAGGGTTATTTGGATCCTTCCTAAACCACAGGGTCTGGAGTCCTATCTACTGTAGGATTGTAATGCCTTCCACTCTACATCTTCAATCTGTTAAGCATAGCCTCCCGATGGTTACCTCTATTCACTTGGTCCTAGAATTCTTTTCAGTGGTCTCTAAGATGACACATAAAACCAATGTCTTTCTGGGGCCGGCCCGGTGGCGCAGCGGTTTAGTCCGCGCTTGGCAGCTCGGGGTTAGCCGGTTCGGATCCCGGGCGCCCGCCGACGCACTGCCTGTCAGCCATGCCGTGGCGGCGTCCCATATAAAGTAGAGGAAGATGGGCACGATGTTAGCCCAGGGCCAGTCTTCCTCAGCAAAAAGAGGAGGATTAGCTACAGATGTTAGCTCAGGGCTGGTCTTCCTCACAAAAAAAAAAAAAAATCAATGTCTTTCTAAGCATTTTTTTTTGCTCTTGGACACTGGAAAGATATGAAAGTACCAATATGTCTAGTAAAGTCACAGGGTATGATGTCACAAAATCCCAAGAGCTCACAATAGGCGATATGAGTATCTTCCCATAAAAGTCACATGTTGCCATTATATCATGATTTTTGAAACCGCTAATTTCTTGTAGTTCACTTAGTTTTTGAAAAAATTTACTCCTTTGAGGAAGGCCTGATACATCAGATCACCTAGCTCACAAGTGTTGTCTTAGCTGAATGAAGATACTAAAATCTGTCAAGTTACTCCATGTCAAACTAGTCTTTTTCTTATTTCAAGCTACTCTAAGATCCCCCAAAACACAACCATTCATAAGAGAATCCTGGTTCTGGTAACAAATTACAGTGATTCAGGCAAGAGATAATGGCGACCTGAATTAAGGCAGTGACAGTAGGGATGACAATGACTTAAGAAGTAACAAAATAGGATGGTCACTTGAAGATGTATTAAATATAGGGATAAGGAAGAGGCAATGACTCATTCAGAGATTCACTTATTCATTCAACAAATATTTACTGAGTGCTGAAATATGAGTGCTTAAATACTGAGGTCAGATGCTGTTTAATGCTTGACATACAGTAGTGAAAAATCACATGTGATCCTTGCCCTTAAGGAGCTTATACTCTGGTGGGGAAAGAGATGGTAGAGGAGAAGGGAGCAGGAAGAAAACAATAAATTAATAACAAAACAAAACAAAAAGATAATTGAATCATTTTAGTTGATGCCAAGAGGGAAATGAATTAAGGTGACATGAACAAGAATCACTCGGAAAGAGGTTACTTGATAAAGTCAAGAACAGAACCTCAGAGGAGATGATGTTGGAGCTGAGATGTGAAGGATGGGAAGGAGACACTCAAGCAATGAAACAAAGGAAAAGTGTTCTAGGCAGATTTCTAAGATTCTGATGAAGAAAAGAACTGGGTATAACTGAGGAACATAGTGAGCAAGGGGAACCATAGAATGAGGTGATGTCAAAAGGTCATGTTGGAACGCATCAGGCAGATCTTGCTAGTTTTATCAGCCATGGTAAGGAGTTTGAATTTTTTATAACAGAAGAGCTATTGGAGCATGAAAGTGACATAATTAATTTACCTTTTTAAAAGATCCCTCTGATGTCTGTGTATAGACTGCATTGGAAGAGAACAGTAGCAGAAGCAGAGAGGCAGGTTAGAAGGCTCTTGCAGGAGACCAGGAGAGAGATGAAGGTGGTTGCAGTGGCCCAGAGGAAATGAATGGATTCAAGATATACGTTAGTGGTAGAATGGAACGGTCTGAGGTGTGAAGGAAAAAAAGGAATTAAGCAGGATTAGTTTTTGCTGTTTATTGAGATGGTAAAAACTAGGGAAGGAATCAGTGGAGAGCAAGATTCAAACTTCTATTTGGGCCATATAGTTTGAAATTCCCAACAGACGAGATCTGTAGAAATCACGTAGGCAGTCAGTTGGTTGTACGAGACTGGAGCACAGAGGAGAGTTGTGGCCTAGAGGTAGAAATCAAGGAATCATCATCATACAGAGAATACTTAAAGCCAAAGGGCTGAATGAACCAGAAGGGTAGAAATAGAGAAGTGGGCCCAGAATTGAGTCTCAAAGGATTCCTGTATTTATCGCTAGTATACCAGTAGAGGAAACCGCGAAAGGAATTAAGGAGATGCCAGTGCAATAGGAAAGGTTGAAATCCTAGACGGTGTGCTGTCAAGGAAATAAGAGTAGAGGATGCTTCAAGAATTCCATAGTCAAGAATGTCTAATGCTGCTTAGGCATAAAGAATAATGCACAGTAACAAAGCTATTTTTCTGTGCAATTGGGTGAATAATGATATTGTTTGCTAAGAGATGGGACAAGAGAGAAGGAGCAGATTTGGGATGTGTTGAGCTTCTTGTTCCACAATGCTACTCATGAAGACCTTATCCCCAAGCCTGTCATTTGTAATGTCCCTGACACTTTGCATTAAGTTCTGTATTTATTTGGTGTAACTAAAAAGTGAGAACTGCTAAATGTCATTTTGTTTGCATTTCCAAGTTGAGAAGAAACATACAGAGGTGACCCTATCAGATTGAGGAGCCTGAATAAAAAATGATTAGGAAGTTTTAGTTGGTTGGCAGGAGGGAGAAGGAAGGAAAGGTAGCAAAAGAAAGAAAACTAGCATTTATTGAGTACTTACGAGATAACAGATACTGCTAAGTGCTTTCTATTTTTAATTAAATCACAGAGAGGTAAATATCAGAAAATTTTTACAAAATGAAAAATTAGGACTCAGTGAAATTAGTAACTTGGTTAATGACACACATGCAGTAAGTAAGTGAGCAAACAAGAATTTGCATCAGGATCCATCTGACTCCAAATCCTGGACTCATTCTATTATGTGTTGCTGCCTAGTGTTATGGTACTTAACAATGACAGAACTCAGCCACATGGGTAGTGGAGAATTTGGAATATTCCCAAGGGCAGTATGTGGATACCACTGGGACAGACATACATGCTGCTGGCTGCCTTCACCCCCAGTCGCTCCCTTTTGGCATCTTCGCTGGGTACCATGCCCACCACTCCCGCCCTTCGCACCTAGCTCTCCTCATTGCCATCATCCCCTTCCTGTGTGTTGCACACCTGTTCTGCCCCATCTTTTCAGGCTCTCTGAGTAGACCTGTGCTAGAATCAGGACTCATTAGTGAACTAGCTGGATGATAGTGGCTAAATTATCTCAATATCGTGAGCTTTCATTATCTCATCTGTAGAGATAATTATTCCTACCTCATACTGTTTGAAAATTTATACATAAAACCTATCCAGTATTCTGACTGCCATACAGAAAGCATGCAATGTCAGAGAAAATATGGCTAAATTTAATAAATTAGTTCATGTTAATATCCAAAGAGAAGAATATGTTGCTAAATGAAGAGAAGATTCTAATCAGGTCTCTTCATCTCTCAGGTAACATTCATGCTTTTCATGTCACACATCTCTAACTAGACAGAAACCAGCCACTTGAAGTCAAAGTTAATGATTTATAACTTATGTGTATTCTCAAAATGCCTAATACTTCACTGTGAAAACAGTATATTTTGATTTATACTGATAATATACTTTTGGAGAGTCCTTCTTGTCTAAAGTTATTTTATACATTCTGGCCAGATGGAAAAGGAGGATTAAATTTGGTAAACTATGAGGAAAAATAGTTGATTGATGGTACCCTGAAGCCTCTTGGGTCATATCAGGCTGGAAAGCAGGAATAAGAAGAACTCTGGCAATGCCCTGGACCTTGGAGAAGTTCTCATGAGGCTACTTGCGGTGACAATCACAGTCTCTGAAACAGAGTCTTAATTGAGCTGAGTGCCTCTAGGCATTGATGTAGCAACATGGGCTTCTCTTTCGGCATCAGGAGGTGTCATTTAGGTGGCTTCCCTTTTAGAACCATTACAGGAAATCCATTCTAGTGAAGGTTATTTCAAAAAGGCCTTGCTTCAAATCATCTTCAGAATTGCAATAACCTTTGTTAGAATGAGATACTCTATTTGGTTTTTGATTATCTGATAAGCTTGAAAAATCACTTTCTTCCTTTCTGACTTAATAAATGACCTTCAAAAAGGCAGTTTGGTGAATTACCATGATGGTAGGCCATTATAGAAAGATTAGTTAGGAGCACTCACGGTTGTGCATTTACCAATTCAAAAAATAATGCAAGTTGTCCTACATGTACAGGACTAAATTTACTGAAAAATACCATCCCTAGACAAACGCTAAATTGCTCTCTGGATGTTTGGAACCTGTAAATAGCCTACCTTGAGTTCATGTAAGTGATTAGGATGACTGGCAAGGAATAAAAGCTCCCCATCATTTCAATAATGAACAATTAGACTAGCAAGCAAATGAAAACTGAATATCTTTTAAAGATGGACATACCATTGAAATTCATTTACAAATGTTAGTTAACAATTTAAAATTGATTTAATTTTTAAAATTCAGAATGCTTCCATTTTTAAATGCCAACTCACTGGTAAAGCGATGTTTTCAACTATGTCTGAGGTAAATTATCTGTGTGTTATGCAAAAGAGAGAGCAAATAGTGTAATTGTGTACACAAGTGTTTTGAGAGGACGACAAAGAAGACAGAAAGTTTGGCTCTGCCTCCTACTGTACATAAGTCTTCTCTTTGCCAAATAGGGATTTATACTTATACAGAGAGAACTTCTTTCAGAAAGAAAAAAAAAAAAAGCCTCCATTTGAATTTATCTGGAAACTACATTCGCTACATAGGAAATATTTAGTCTTATTTGTATATTTATTCATCACTATTCACATGTAGTTTTGATTCTAATCTGACCATCAACTTTCCAAACTAACTTCTGTGCTGATTAAAAGTAACAACAGTGTGTTTATTAAAGTCAACAAATCTGTGATTCAAAAAGACACCTTACTAAAGGGTCAGGATTTTATATTTAGAAAGAATATCTGAAAGCATGGAAGAAATGCTACTTTTTGGGTAAAGATATTCTATTGCTGTAAAAATCAGACATTAATAATTCATTTTTCTTAGAGTCTGCACTTCTGGCTCTTGGAAAGGCATAATAGTTTGAAAGCCTACCAGGGTGAGAAGGAGCATAATGTGCCTACGCGAGACACACTTTAAAGTTAACTGACCCCTCTGTACCAGGGTGCAGAAAGCAACACTTGAAACACAGTACAAAATTTCCTCCTATTTAAAATCACTCTAAATTAATGTCATCTATAACCTCCAACTTTAGAAGACCCTGTGTGGAATTAATAAAATAGAGAAGATGGAGAGAAGTGTTTGAAGAGTGTACCTGAAGGACTATGTAAAAGAAAAAGGAAAGATTTTCAGGGTATTCCACCTATTGGTTCCAATTTTTCAACCTTCAAAAACATAAATTACTATCATAGGCACTAGGGTCCAAAGATGAATTAGACCTAATCCCTGGCCTTGGAAAGCCCATCATCTAGTAGAGGAGACAATCACATAAGAGTCCATTATGACCTAGTAGTCTAACGATGGAGATACGTGCAGGGTGTTATTTGAATAAATAAGGCAGGAAAATATCCCAGCTTGCCCAGCCCAGGAAAAGATGACTCTAAGCTGAGTTTTGGGCAATGACTGGAAATTCATCAGGAAATATTGGTGTGTTCTGGAAAAAGATTGGCATTCAGAAAGATGATCCATACAAAGACTGTTTAAGCAAAAACACTGAAAGATAAAGCAGTGTGGTGTACTGAAGAAACTAAAAGTGTTTGAGAGCATAAAATGCCAGTAGGGGGTGAATAGAGATGAGACAGGAGATGGAAGCAAGGGTCAGATGTTGGGAATTTTACATGTCATGTTAAGGAGATTGGATTTTATCCTGTAGGAGTGGGAAGTCAGTGAATGTGAGCAGATGAGTGATGTGGTTCCAGCAAAGTAGAGGCAAAAATATAAGATATCATTTTTGTCAAGATATACCATCAATATATCAAAATACAGTTCATATTTCAGTAATCTTCAGGTCTCTTGTAGATAACACTTAAGTTATAGACCAATATTCATGGAATAAATGTTGCCTAACACTTATTCTGTGCATGTAAATCTGAGGAGGAAAACAAATGAGACAGTCAGGTAAAAGTTTAAGACAATATATTACTATGTACCGAATTTTTTAAATTGTACTAAGATAGAAAATGTGATCAGGTTCCAAAAAAGGAAGTGAGACATCGGAGCAAGTGGAAAAATCTTCCAAAGTGGAACTTAAATTGAACTCTTATACATGCACACAAACATACAAATCTCTCCATTTTGTTTCTCCATTTCTGTTAGAGAATGAGATGCCCACAAAGTATTCTATGTGCTCCCCTCTGTTTCTCAGCCCCCTTGCCATTAGGGAAGACCATGTGACTAGTTCTGCCAAGGAAGATGAGGCAGTGGTGATGCACATCACTTTCTGGCTCACTGTGAAAAGGTTTGGTGGGATTCTCAAGTTCTTTCTTGCCCTGCCACGGAGTGTCTGGCAATGTTTCAGGAGATTGAGCCTCTGTCACCCAGGGTCTGTCAGTGACTACACGGAGGAGAGTCCTTCACCCTGACATCACCAAACCAACTTATGAGTAGCATAAGTCAAAAAATAAAGCTAGTCTATCCAAAGAATACCCCATTCCTTCTGATTCCTCCCCCTCCTCTTTTATGCCTTGCCTAGCGTAGGCCTCTAGGGGGGCCTATGTTGTCCTTCTCTCTTCTGCATTACAATCTCATCCTATGTGGGTAACACGACTGTCAGAAAATAAAGGCATAAAATAAAAAGGACAACAACAAAAAGGCAAAGATAAAAAAATGCCATAGCCAAGGAAACTTCCAAAAAATATGGAAGAAAATGTATCAAAATGCTAGCAGTAGTTCTATCTGGGAAGGACTGAGGTGATTGTTTTATCTTACCTTAACTTTATGTTTTCCAATTTTTCTAAAATAAGCCTGCATTATTTTTATAATAAAAAATAAACCCTTTTAAAATTAAATTTAAAAAAATGATCTGGAATCTTGCCAGAAATTGGTTCCCATGAACACCAAACAGAAATGAAGTACTAAAGAGAAGCAGATGACAGTCATCTGTTTTTAGATTCTAAACATATGTGAGGATTCTTATTTTCAAGGCTATACCAATATCTGCAATTATTTTCTCCTCTATTCTTTAGAGAACATGATCAAATACAATATTATAATATCAAGTTATCACTATTTTATAGTTTGAAACAAAATATTTAGGCTATTTCTTGGTACTAAGGATTTCTTAGATACTGTGCTGCTTAAATTATGTTTGAATGTGCTGAAAAGGAAAACATTAGTCTTGTTTGTTTATTTCCTTCATTTTGCTTTTCTCCAGTGAATTTTCCAAATATGACGTTCAAAAACACTTCCATAAAACTTTATATTTGATTAAATCTTTGATATTTAAATTATTTGCTGCTCTCTGGAAGCTAATATTCAAAGGAAAGTATCTGTTACATCTATTATTTTCATCTACAGATTTATTATTTGAACACATTTGTTGAATTTTTTAAGTGGTTTTGCTTTTCTAAGTTTTGCAGATCTGATGAAAATATTGTGGAAAACCTAAATTAGTATACAAGGTTATGATGGAAGGTTGATTGCTCACCTAAGATATTCTAATTAAATCTTTTGCAATTTAATCCCCCAAAACTTAAATTTTCAGATATCAGTTTGAATAAATGGCTTACTAAAACTGCAGACAATTTGTGTAGAAGAAAAAATTTTAACACATTTGAGATCTCAAGGACCTGGAGTTGATTAAAGTAACAGTATCTTTGCTGAAAATACCAAGATTATTTATAGGCAACATGAGGAGCATAACAGTTTAAGTATAACTTCGATGTAGATTCTTTCTAGTCTTCAATTTCATAAGTTACCTAAAACTTCAAATGTTTAAGACCTTGATTCTCAAAGCTGGTGAGGGTGGGAACCAAGCTGTAATTTACAAATAAAGCAACATTTTATCCATTGCTCTGGTTTGTTATTATTCACAGTATTTGATTTATTTCTCTCCAGTAGCATTACATAAAGCAAGACATGTGATGTTTGTGCTTACTGAAATAGAGCACGGGTTTCAAAAGAAATTGTGAAACCCTGCTTTGTATTTTTAAATAAAATTCTACCTTATAGTAAACCAATGAGATTAAGTAGCATCCTAGTCCAAGGTATTTCTGGGAGTCTGAGATGTGCAAGTAAATCTTATAAGATCATGGAAAATTGAGGCCAGACCCACCCTGAATGAAAATATTTTAATGTTTAAGAAACAAAGACCATATACCGGGGCTGCCATCATTGCCTGATTATTGTTGATTATCTCATTTACATTTTGCCATTGTTACCAAAAAAATGATACGTTAAAAACATTTCAAAGCCTCTCTATTTCTCTATTTTAAATGATTTAGTAGAGGAAAATGCATTGCCCACTGCATGTCTAGTCAAAGCTTTCTATGATACAGTCATTCAACATTTTATCAAGTTTCTGTTGTGGACTGGACATTGTGTTGGAAACACTAAGCAGAAGAGAAGCCAGTGAGGGAGAATGTGGCTCCAAAATCAATCTTAGACCTCTATATCATCTTCTCCAACTATATATTCTATCTTTCTAGTTTTCTCACTCCTCTCCAGATCTTGAGCTCAGAAATCAGACTACCTGATTCAAATCCTCTTTTCTCCATTTATTATCTATGTGGCTTTAGCAAATTATTTGACCTCTCTGAACCTCACTTGTAAAATTACAGTAACAGTAATATCTACTTCCTCTACCTGTGTGAGGATTAAATGAGATAATACAAGTAAATTCCTTAGAACAGTGCCCGGCCCATATAAACACTCAATAAATGTTTGCTATTATCATCATCATTATTGGTAGTAAGATTCTGTTATTATTACTAATTTCAATTACTAATTATTACTATTATTACCAATTTCAACCGAGACAGACACTTGTTTCCATTAGCCACATCATAACATCCTTCTTTCTACCATCATTTATTTTGTACTTACCATGTGCTGTGTAAACTTTGATCATAAAGATCAATAAGACACACTGAGTGCCCTAAGTAGCCTGTACCCTTTAACCACTTCACCCATTTTCTCATGAGAAATCATCACTTCATCAGTTATTTGTTCTTCTATCATTCTATCTCTCCATATCAATTATGGATTAGTTTTGATATCCACTTTTGGCCCTTGGGCAAATAAGCGCTGTGGATGATGCCCTTATAGAATTATGGTTTCCAGCTGCCTATAAGTTATCAGCATCTTTTTCAAAGATTTACCACCTAACTCAAGGTACCTATCACCCTCCTGATCCTCTCACCCTCAGCTAACCTCACCCTAGCTCAATAGCTAATGGTATCACCTATTTCATGGAAAAAATTATGGGGAACATGAGATAAAACTGCCCCTCCTCTCCAAGCAAAGGACAAATTACCTATGTCTACACACATCTTTATCTCCTTCCTGCTGTCTCGGAGAGAGAGAATGCCCTCCCCCCATCAAAACCAATACCGTTATCTGACCTTCAAAAGTCAATCTTTCCCATCTCCTCCTTGACCTCATGGAAAAGTATTATTTCTTTTTCCTTCTCATATCTTTCAGCTGTCTGATCCCTTTAAGCTGCATTCCCTATTTCCCCCTCTAAGACTCATTCTCCCAATTACTGCTCTAACTTGTTTCTCCCATTTATACCCAAGATAATTGAAGGAAGTTTTAAATTTACCTTACCTTTCATATTCACTCAACCCACTGCAGCCTAGCTTCCTATCATACTGCTTTCCCTGAAACTATTCTTCTAATCACCAGCTTCCACGGGGGGGTTTCAATTCTTCGCATTCGATACTGCTGATGACTCTTTCATCCTCGTATCCTTCTGCTTGTAAAACATTACTCACTGCTGATTTTCCTTCTGCCACTTTCACAACTGCATCTCACTTGCTTCTCTGCTCCTTAAACCTATGCCTTCTAGGCTCCTCAGTCTTCTTCTTTTTGCACTCTGCAAACTCTCCCAACACACTGTTTACACGCCGTGCGCTTATCACATTCATTGCTTTATTATCCATCTGCCTCCAGTTGGACGCACCAAGACCACCAGCCAGCAACCCACATTGTGATGCCACATCCAGAGGTGACTCTGGTCAGGTTTCAGTAAAACAAGGCTGCTTTTGACATATGCCTGGATAGTACACCTTGTTATAAAAGAAATGTATAGCCGATTCCATTTCCCTGAAACATGTACTCTACTTGCAGGCTTCTGCTAAATACTTGAAGGAAAACTGATAATATAAAGAGAGCATAGGATGAAAACGACATTTCCTTTAAGTAAATATGCAAGGTAAGATTTGATCACATAGGCATTGAGAGTTTAGTGATTTCAAGTTTCCAAATAAATGGCCAATTTTTCCTGGCAAATAAAATTGAATTATTAAATTATCGTAGTGGTGTTGGGCATTGGTAATGGAAGGGAAAGGAAACCGTCTATTTTTCCCCTCAAGGCTATATTATATTTGAATGTTTCCTGCTTAATAGCTGCACCTGCTGGTAAGAACAAAGGAAACACTGTAACTTGATTTTGTAAATAACACTGCAATGGGCCAAGACTTCCGTTCTGTATCTAATGGGCATGTTGCCTCCTTCTCCTTTGATTCCTTTCCTTTTTATATCAGTTAAAAAGAAAAGGCTTATATTGTTGTGTGTAGTAGCTTAAGTCTGTTTTTTGTTATTGCTTGAAATTATTTCTGTTGTCATCTCAACCCCTGTCGGCCAATGGTCAGTGAGGTTTGTTTTCAGAATTTAGGGTGAGTTTGCTAAGTGAGGCTGTCAACCTGCTCAAATACACAGTCAACTCTATTATCCACAGTGTTAAAGGGAGGTGGTCATTCCTCTAGCAAAGTTTGTCTAGGAATAAAAGGAGAACGGTTTTAGAAATGAGTAAAAAAATAGGAATAATTTGTGATCAACCTAATTTTAGATAAATTTTAAGTACAATATCTTCTCAGGAATAAAATTGAAAACAATGTTTTGATGTTTGACATAAGAGGAATTTAAGATAGAAAAATAGGAAAAAATACTTAGAAAATACGAACGACACACAACATTTATTCTTTTTTCTTCTTTTTCTTAAATCACGAATAGATTTGGGCCTCAAAGACTTGAGAGTATATTTTACATCCTTACGTTACCTTAAGTGCTCAGTTTGGAGACCTGAAGAATCACGTGGTTAATCATGTATATGGACAAAGTGTCCTCACTATTCTTAAATGATTAAATACCACTTAATTTGTATTATTATTCTCAAGTGAATGCTGCATTCTTTTATGCTTTGGGTTCATATTTAAAACCATTATAATAATTGTTTTGTGTAATTTTATTTTTGCGTTTCAAAAAAATGACCATGTTGGCCCTAAACAAGAAAAATGGATTGTGAGAACTAAATTCACATCTCTTTTTTTATTACTTTTTAATTGATCCCTTAAGGAAAGAGTGAGGAAATATACTGGAAGTTGGCTAGAGGTTGCATGCCACATCACCACGATCTGGATAAAGGACAGTTACTATGGTCCTGCTGGCAGGAATACATCCCCAGTGACTCAGCACCTATTTAGTGAGAGCATACTCTATACATGCCACCCTCTATATATGCTCATGGGTGTGTCATGCATGTGAATGTGTATGTCTAAGGAAGAACAAACCTTGGGAACCATTGCTCTAAGACTCATTCTTTGCTATTTGCATACTTCCTAATGATTCATTTTGACTATTATGGCTAAATCTAGAAGATATCATCAGGATTTTCATGGGCCCCAGGAACTTTTGTCTTCATAGGCCCCTTCTTCCATAGAACAAAATGTTCAATTATCTTTTCCACCTGCATTGGTATAAAGACAAATATATTAACATTATGTGGTAAAACATTTTTGACATAAAAGTTCTTTTTTTCCTTCTGATAAAAAAAATTAAAACAAGTTTGTGGACCCCTAAAAGTATTGTGAGCCCCAGGCACCGTGCCTGCTGTATCTAATTGATAAGAAGGCCCTGGATACCGATGAATGTTTATTGACTGCCAAGTCCATCACTCTTACTTCGTGCTTAAACCCCTGGATTGAGAACTGCCAAATGAAACATACTACTTACTCATGTTACCATTACCTTAGATTATCAAAACCAAGTTCACAATTTTCCCTAAACTAGACCTCCGACTCATGTATTTCCATCATTGGTCTCATGTTTTCCCATTCTTCCAAAAGTAGGAAGTGAGAGATAATCCTGACTCATTGCTTTTCTTCAGATTTTATATTGAGCATTCAGTTTGAGTGAAATGTCTTTTCTTCCCTCTGTATATAATCCCCACTATCATTCTTCCCAAGAGATTCAATCCTTCCCATATGAACCGCAGCACAGTGTTTCTAAAGGGTTTTCTGACCTCTCTTCTATTAGAGTTATTCTGCACATCCATGCTGGATTAACTTTCCTAAAACACTTATCATGGGATCATTTTTCTTTGCAAAATGCAGAATGATAGAGTGTAAATAATACAAAAACTAAATATTTCTAATTCATGACCCTCTATAACCTGATCTCATCAACTTATTTCTCTCAACTCCCCAGATGACTTTTCCACTGGGCTGTGGGACGCAACTTGCCATCCTCCATGCAGATCACAATCATCCCCACGTTGTCTCCTTACATTGGGCTAGTCTCTCCCCTCATTCACCACCAAAAACCTTTCCACAGATCCAGATTTAGTTTCGTACCCTCCAGAAGGTCATCTCCAAGTATTCCAATTAATGTGACCCCATCTTTCTCTAACTCCTAGCACATTTTCAAGATATGCTATTACTACTTACATTTGTTATTTATGTGTCTACTAATTTCCTAAGTGTCATGTTCATCCCTCATTTTCTCTTATCTTTATTGTGTTTCTACAATGCCTAGAATAGTACTAGTTACAATGACAGAGAGTTAATATGTATTAGTACATTGATTAGTAAGAACATTTTAATTAAATTTTAAAAATAGTGATTGTCGGGGCCAACCCGGTGACATAGTGGTTAAGTTTGCACACTCTGCTTCAGCAGCCCAGGGTTCGCGGGTTCAGATCCCAGGTGCAGACCTACACACCACTATCAAGCCATGCTGTGGCAGCGTCCCACATACACAGTGGAAGAAGATTGGCGCAGATGTTAGCTCAGGGCCAATCTCCCTCACCTAAAAAAATAAATAAAATTTTAAAAATGATGTTCTTCCAAAATACTCGTAGGCTACGAAATTACCATGTAAAATGGAAATAATACTGCTAGAATTTGTTGTTGTTTTAATCCATATCTTACAAATATAGAGAGTTTAAAAGAAAATTCATCTGGCTAGATTGTGTGGTCGGATCACATAATAAGGAATCAGGAATTTATCAGTTATGTTTGACAGAAACCCAACTCAAATTATTTTAAGAAAAAAATAATCTGTTGTCTCACATTCAATCTTTCCACAATATTTACTGAGCAACTCTTATGCAGAGTTCTTCCATGCTGGAAGAACTATTTGTATTCTCATTGTGGAGTTTTCCAGTGCATAGAAAAATGACGTGTAAACTTCTGTGTTACTGAGGCAGCCTAGAGGGTAAGAGGTCAGACTCTGGAGGTAGATATGGTTTATGTCTTGGTTCTGCCCCTTAGTATCTGTGTGACCCCTAGGCCTCTCTGTGCATTAGTCCTCTAATCCTTAAAATAGGAGAGATAATAATACTTACCTCATAACGTGTGTTGCGAAGATTAAATGGGCTGATGTGCATAAAGAACTTAGAACAATATCATCTGGTACAAGGTAAAGATCCCATAAATATTAATTACTATTATAATTATTACTGATTTGAAGCATCACTAGAAAATGTAAAGCTTCATATAAAATGTAAATCCCCAAAGAAATATTATAAAACATATAGGATTATTTTGAGATAATTAACATTATAGTGTTCTAATATGTTTTCACTTTTTATAAACCAGTAAAAGCAGATTTAGCCCCAAGTACAATACCCAAAATCATTATTGTGGCAAAAATAGAATATACAATAATATTTAGCTGATATGAAGCATGTAAAAGCAACTGCAACTGAGGACCAAAACTAAAGTATGAATAGGAAGTTTAATATTTCCTTTGCTAGTGTAGACAGTAATTTAGAAAATGATTCTAAAGCTTCCAAACCAAAAAGTAAAAAAAAAACATACACTCAAGAACGGAACGTGAACAATTATGTCTGTTGATAGTATAAAAGGAGAGAAGTTAAAAATGTGTTATGATGCAATGAAATGCATTTTATTAAAAAACTGTTCAAATTGTCGATTCTACCATTACACTAGGTGTTTTGGTCTCTTTTATGAGCTTATTGGGATTTCTTTTTATCTGAAAACGGATAACATTTTGAGACTATATGTGACACACCAATAATGAATTGACCATATTCTTTCAGCACACTATGTTAAAATATTTAACAAGTACTAGCCCAATAAAAGAGAGAATCTTCTAATTTACTAATCAAATTTCTCTCCTTAGAAAGCTTTAATACAAACTACTTACAACATTTGATATATTCTTATGAGAACATCATTTCTTACTAATTCTTTAGTTGATTCATTCGTTTCTATACAGCCATAAAACATATCAATTCATTTGGTGCAAAATAGATCTTGAATGAATAAATGAGGAAAGGAATGTATAAAGGAGAATAAAAATAATTTTAAAGCAGTAAGATAATTGGCTAATTCTTATTCTGATTGCTGTGCAAAAAGAGGGAAGAGTAGACAGGAAATGAATTTTAAGGACTTACTATGTCTCCTGCTTTAGATATATATACTATTATATTTCATCACCTGTCCAGCTCATCAAGTTGGAGTCACTGCCCCCATTTTCAGAAGAAAAAAATTGAGGCATAGACAAAACTTGTGCCAAAGCTAACAGCTAATGTATGGTTGAGCCACTATTCATACCTGGGTCTGGACAAAATCAAACCCATTTTTATTAACACAATGTTGCACCCTTTCCTCATAATTAACAACATTGTGTGTTAATATCACTATTTTCCCACCAATCTTCACCTTCAACATCCTTTACAACATACAAGAGATTAAACACATGTGTAAATTTTTTTCCTGTGTATTTTTGCACTTTCATATTTATAACAGAACATTGAAGAAATTAGTCTTCTGTCCCAGTAAAATTCGTCCTAATCCTTTTTTATTTCAAATTTAATTGTTTAATATTTCCTTCTTATGCCCTACTGTCCCTCCCTCAACTCTTTTTCTCCAACTGAATAAGTAAAGAAAGGAAAAAATCAGGTTTACAGTAATGTCTTGGATCCTTGACTTTTTACTAATATTGACAAGGCACAGAATTGAACTTTAAATTTGTGTTTCCAAATAAACATCTAGTTATAAGGACTACATTGAAAGGAAACTAATGAAATTCCAAGGTGCTCTGGGGTGGCTGTTTTATTCTGATCGGTGGTAGATTGCACTATTGACCAAATGTCAGACACGGAGCGATACAATGATTGAATAAAAGTGTATACATAATCGGAGCAGAGAACTTTGCCAGGACCAGCTTTGTCGCCATTCTCATAATACCAAAGGAAATTCTTTTTTTTTCCTCCTCTCTGAGTGCAAATACATTTTTTTCTTTCTGGGCCCCCTCCTCCTTTTATTGGTACCCTCAGATAAAATAATGCAAGGTGCCTTAGCCAGAGACGCTGATGAAATATTTTCAGCCTAGATATTAATCTGTTATCAGTTCTGTAGGTGTGAAATGTGATGAAGATGACAGAGAATCATGCTCTGCAGGCCGCAAGTAATTTGCACCAAAGATATTTAGATCTATCTTTGGACACTGCAGATCAGTTATTATGGGAGGGGAAAAGCCCTTGGGGACTCTACCTTGAGACATATTTCAAATGCCAGGGGAGTTGCATGAAAATTGGGTAATGAATGAAACTCTGATTGCAGAAAAATCACTTTGGAATCTGACTGCTGCAGCACATTGCTGCTCTGTGTAAAGCTTAAATGCTTAACAACATGGACTGAGGAGTGTGGCTTCTATGATGCATTCTCATACTACCTTCTGTCTTTACTTCTCTTGCACCACTCAGTTGAGGATGAATATTTGTCATACAACTTAATGGTTGTATTTTTCCTTTAATTGAAAAAATGATCATAGTGTGCTCGCAATATTTGAGAGCTTGTAGACAGTTTATGATAAGTTCACCAATGAAACTTTATCTTCTTTATCCCTATAACTCTGCATAAATCAAACATTGTTTCTTAAACTCCAGCAGGTGTTTCTGAATGCCTATAAACTAAACCAAACCAAGCTTTAGACAAGACTGGGCTTCTCATTCCAAATAATCAGACTGGGATCAAGAGACACTGTAAATGCTTCCTTTTGGAAAACTTATCTGAAATAGCGAGAAGTGGTTTACAATGATCATCAGCCTGGTGGAGACGGCAGTGTACTCATTCCTACTTTTAATTTAGGAATTTAGTTTGAGACAAAAAACCCATGGGTGCTTATGTCATGTAGGCCCTTACCATGAATATAAGTATGAGATCAGAAATCTTAATGCAACTCTACAGAGACATCAGGGGTGTGAAATTCAGCAGAGACCTTTATCATCTGAATGGGCTCTTCCATTGTACATCACTGTCTGGAAGTGAGTACACATATAGTTTGATATCAGAAAGAAAAATTCTTTTCATGAACACACGAACAATGCTAAGACACAGAAAAACTAGTATTTACGTTCAACCCCCTATAGAGTCAGTCTTGAATAGGCCCTCGAGGAATTCATTCTGTCTCTAGTATCGTTTCCTCTAGGCTCCCTCATTCCTTTTACTATCTTAGCCCTTGCTCCCTAGGTCCCTTTCAAATCCTGGCAGGAGTCCACAGGGACCAGATGACATCGTCACTGGATCTCACCTGGAAGGCAGTGACAGATCCTTACCCGAAGAGCAGGAGTAGGCTTGGGTCTTTCACATGCTTCCAAATGTAGTACCTGTGAGAAGCAAACCTTGGTTTTACTATCATAGCATAGCGTACAGTATTTCATAATATAACTCTGATCTAATATCATACCAAAGGATGCCTTTCCCACTAGGAATAAAGAAGGGAAGGAATGAAGGGAGTTAGGGTTACATCAATGAGATTTTCAATTTTGTTTTTAGGAGAAAGGAGATTTTTTATCATTCAAAATTTGAGACTGGAGGTGGGAGCAGCTAGAAGGTTTAAGTTCCTAGAGGGCAGGAGCTAATTCTGATTACTTTAGGTACTATAAGGGTGCACAAATGGGATTTTAAGGAAATGCTTTATATAAATGAGAGTGAAAATATCACAGAGAAGACTAGTGTAATTAATCCTTGCGAAAGAGAAGAAGAAGGAGGAGAAGGACAGGAGAAGGAGGAGGAGAAAGGAAAAGAACAACTTTTAAGCAAATATCAGTGAAGCCCAACCAGGTTTCTTTGCCTTTGCAAAGAAGACCCTAGATATTTACTACTGGGTATTTTCTTCAAGTAGTTTATGGCGGTAGACTTCTTAACTTTTTTAAAGTTTATAAAAGCAAGTGTTGACTCTGGAACATTTGGAGGCCTTAAAAACAGTAAAAAAAAAAAAAAAATATATATATATATATATATATATATATATATATATCATATATAATTTACTGTGATTTAGTGATTCTTTGGAAAAAAGCTCCCTGAAACTGAAACTTCAAGAAGCCTATAGCTATATGTAAAACTCAATGTATCATAAATTAAGATACATCAAACACAGGATACATAATTCCCAGGATAAATAATAAGCTAGATCATATTTTGTTTGCTTCCAAATAGGTGATTTATTCTATGCAGTAAGATAATATTTTGCATATAAATGAAGAACTTTCTTTTCTTTAGTTCTTATCTCTCACTAACCATCTTCCTCACTCAAAGAACAGCTAGAGTATTGAATGCCTTCTGCCACAAGGAAAGGATCATACAACAAAATGAAGCCAACACAGTCAAAGTCAATTACTAGTTTCATGTTTCAAAATCCAGGACTCTCACAGCAAAAGATTGCAAGAATGTGTAGTAAGGAAAACAAGGTCTTCCCGGTCTCCAGCATATTCAAGACCACACAGTATTCCAAAGATGGGTGGTGGGGAGAAAAACCAGAGAGGGAAAAAAGAGGATCTAAGTGCTGGTGGGTTCTTGAGAAATAACTTTTTCTACTTCCCCTGCCCAAAATGAATCCCTGGGAAGGAGAAGATATAAACCAAAAATTTATTATTTATAATTTATAATTGGGGCTGAGGAAGGGAAGGGAAGTAGCTTACAAGGGCCCCAGGTGTCCCCGTGTCTGGACTGGGGAGGGAACAGTAGAACACTCCATTTGATGTTTCTCAGCAGCAAGACCTAAGATGACCCAAGCAAGTTTTCTGCAGCCTGGAAGGGTGCTTGAACAGTAGAAGGTTTACCATGTGACCAAGAACAGTTCAGAAGTGGCCTGGGATGCTGGAAGACTTGAAGAGCCACTGTGGACAAGATAAAGAAAATGTGGGAATAAGATGTGGAAGCAACCCAAGTGCTCATGAACTGATGAGTGGATAAAGAAGATGTGATATCTATCTATCTAACTATCTATATCTATATATAGATAGATAGATGCACACTGGAATATTACTCAGCCATAAAAAAGACAAAATTGTCCCATTTGCAGCAATATGGATGGACCTTGAGGGTTTGATGTTAAGTGAAATAAGCCAGAAAGAGAAAGACAAACACCACATTATTTCACTCATATGTGGAAGATAAACAAACACGTGGATAAAGAAAACAGATTAGTAGTTACCAGAGGGGAAGGGGGTTGGGGGGGTGGACAAAGGGGGTAAAGGGGCACATATGTATGGTGATGGATAAAATTTAGACTATTGATAGTGAACATAATGCAGTCTATACAGAAACTGATAAATAATAATGTACACCTGAAATTACACAATGTTATAAACCATCATGACCTCAATAAAATAGTTGGGAAAAAAAAAGGGAAAATGTCAGACTGACTGAACTTCAAGCAATCATGAGGGAAGACCAGACTAGAATGGCACTGTCAGATGGTGCCAGAGTAGGTAATGTTGACACCCAGACCCGGATGCACACCATGTACACTGAACCCCAGCTGATGGAGGTGCAAAGGCCCTCAGAACTACTTAGACATGACTATAAGAAAAGAGGAAGAGGCAAAGATTGGGGTGAGGGGTGGAGGAATTCTGAAATTTAAATTTACCTTTCTACCATCCAAGAGAGAAACCTGGGCAAAGAACTCTAAAGAAGAGCATGACTGCTGTGTTCAAGAAACAGGGAGGAGGACAGGATGGCTGGTGCCAACAGAGTAAGGGAAGAGTTTAGAAATGATGGTGACACTGTGTAGGCCCTGTGGACTATTATAAAGATTTGGTTTTTATTCAAAGTGGTGGGGGAAACTATTGGAGGACTTTAAAGACAGTTATTACACAGTCTGCCGTATGATTTTATGCAATTGCTCTGGCTAATGTCTTAAGAACAGACTTCAGAAAGGTATAGGTGGGAGCGGGGAGATCAAAGAGGAAACTATTGCAATATTCCGGGTGAGAAATGATATTGACTTTGATTAAAGTGGTAATCACAAAAGTGGTGAGACATAGTCGGGTTCTGAATATCTTTTAAAGGTCGAGCCTTGGGATTTGCTAATAGACTAGATGATGGAGGTGTAAGAATGATTAGAAGGTTTTAGGGTTGAACAAGTAGAAGGGTGGAGTTGCCATTCTCTGACACAGGAGAGAGGAGAGGAAATAGGTTTGAGTGTTTTTGTACATGCTGAGTTTAAATGATGACTGTTAGACATCTAAATGTAAATTTCAACAAAGTGGTTGTATATTCAAGGCTGGAGTACATGGGTAAGGTCCAGGGTGGAGAGTCATCAGTATATTGATGTCATTTAAAACTATAATCCTAGATAAAGGCCAGGAAATGAATGCAGACAGAAAAGAGAAAAGGCATAAGGACTGTGCTCTGAGACACTCCAACATCATGGGGTTGAAGTGATGAAGAATAATGAGGAAAGGGGACTAAAACAGAGCTTCCTGAAGTAGCAGCAAAAAAAGAAAAAAATTGAACAGGGGAAAATTTCCAAGGTCCAATTGTGTCAAACATTGCTGACTGATCAAGTAAGATGAGGACTGAAAATTTACCATTGGATTTAGCAACTTGGCACTTATTCTGGACATTGAAAAGTACGCTCTTGGTGGAGGAGTGGATATGAAAAAATGAAATAAATTCAGGAGAGATTTGTCCTAGAGGAACTGGAGACTCTAGTCAGACAACTCAGAACAGACAACTCTTCTGATGAATTTTAACATGAATGGAAGAAAAGGGAGGGGTGCTAGCTGAAGGGTAAATGGGGTCAAGAAAGAGTTTTTATACCTTTTATGGGAGAAATAACAGAATGTCGAGACAGGAAAATTAATTGAAGCAGATGATAGAGGGGATAATTGTTAGAGTGATGATGCTGACTAGGGCATGGGATTTATCACACAGAAGGAGATTGTCCTTAGCTAGGAGCAATAACAGTTCACTCATGTAACAGATGAGACAGCACAGTGTAGACACAGATGCAGATAGGTGGGTAAACATGGTGAAGGGAGCGTGGTGAAATTCTTTACATTGCTCCCATTTTCTCAGTGAGATAGGAAGCAAGATCACCGGCCAAGAGTAAAGATGAAATTGTGTCTACATTTTCATACAGTACTTTGTATGTGATTAGAATAACTATTTTATAAATATGGTGAACTGGTATTCCTTAATCTAGCTCTTAGTCGTTATGCAAGCAAGTTTTAGATATCATCAAAGCAAATTATCTAGAACAGACTCTACACCCCAGGAATTTCATTTAGTCATTAATTTCACAAATATTGAATGATGCTTACTAAGTTCAAATACACCTTTGCAATTTCAGAAGAAAATGTAAAGACTGAAATATAGAAAAGACTGAAAAATGGTAAAATGGTTCCCTAGACACCACCTGAAGAGAAAACACTTAAATTTCTCAAAGTAGGTACATTTCTTGGAAGCAAAAGAAAAGCAAGCAAAATTGAATTTTCTGCAGACATAGGAAGATAGGCTTGATATTTATTCTTATGTTAGGAAACTCATTTGTTTCTCTTGTTTGTTATTAATTTTTAATAGAAAGCCTTTATCATTAGTGGCTCATAGACAGAAAGAAAGCGACCCCTGGATGAAGATGAGCCATGGGGTGGTGGGTAAAACATTCCGTTGGACTCAAGAGACCAGAAACAGGTCCCAGATCCACAACTTAAATGGCTATGTGCCCTTGGGCAGTTTACTTTATCTCTTAAGCCTCAGTGCTTCTAATAAATGGATGTACTAAACGTAATTTTGTAAGTTTTATGAGACTAAAATAAGATATTGGATATAAACTTACCAAGGAAATTACTTCATCATTTTATTATTATGCACTGGTTTTTACATTAAAATTTGGTTTTGCTTTTTTTTTCCTATAAGTCAGGTTATGTTCTTCATGCTTTTCTTAGGTGTGATCACATATTTAGAGAATGAAACTACTATACAACAATTACAGAATGAAATACTTGGACAAAATAGATTTAATGTTTAAAAATTATTTTATTATTGTGTATATTTGTTCCTGATAACTTACTTTATGATAAAATTACTGAGTTTTTTGTGTTTTCCTAAAACAAACAGACAGCAAGTGGTAATGACTAGACCTTGAGAATTGTGTCTCCAACTAGGTGCAAGTTCTCACGTGACAAGTGCTGACTTAGTTTATCTACCAGAATGAACAATAGATCCAGTCATTAGGGACTACCTATTTTAAAAGCAGTTTTTAAACTTTTAAATCCCTACTTAGATGATCTCTGAAAAATGCCTTCTACACTCTGAGGAAAGAAATGCAGAAATGTTCACATTCATGAGACAATAGCTTTGACTGAATGCTGTAAAATGAAATCTGCTCTTTCAGATTTTCTTTCAAAAGAAAAATTGCATAAATAATACATTTGGGCCTTGCAATACCAAACAAGCACAATAGCTACTTTACAGCTTTCATCAAAATGAAGGCCATCTTTTTCATTTTATTATGGAACCATTAATACAATATCATCAACTCTGATTGGCTGTAAGGTTCCAGACTAAAGGCATCTTGCCAGATGTCAATGGAGGTGCTAATGTCACTAGGATACAGGATGACGCCAGCCCAATGACTGGTGAGCTGATCAAATCTGAAAAAAGAAACAAGTAAATCTAAAACTTTTCAAATTTGGGGGCATGGCCTCTTACTTGGAAAAATTCAGAGAAGACCTACCTTCATAATGCCCCCCGATTCACCTGCAACTATCTTAAATAATAAAAGTTTTCACATATGGATTACCTTCCTCATTCAGTTTTTGGAATGTCTTTGGATTTATTTCTATCCCAATTTTCACCAGTCTGTTAGAGGCATTTAAAAAAAAAAACTTCAGTAAACAAAAAAACAGGTAAAATTTGATTAAGTCTATTTTTCTACCTATTTTCAGTTCAAACAAGAAAGAATTGTTAGGGAGAGAGAGAAATGAAAATAATGGCAAAATTAGACTTTCTAATTATTCCTGGATTTAAATTATTCTTACTATTGTGGTCTCTGTCCCGTGACAACAAATAATTGAGAGCTGGCTGTAATTGACATATTAGGGTTTTCTTTTACTTAAGGCAAATAGGACACAGTTAAACATTAGGTTTACCCTCTAGGTAAAAAGAGCACATGGCAGATAACCACAAAATAGGGGTTTAAAGGGATTTTACTAGCTTGGGATAAATACAGTGCTGTGCAAGGAATTTAAAGAAAATTCAAAGCAATCCATGGATAACAGCCTTATGTTGTATGGATTTAGCACAACATGATTTCATTTCTTATACAGAGAAATTAAACAAGGTAGTATAACCTGCGATTTCTTAGTATTCTTATTGATGCTTTAAAAGAAAATTTGGTTTTTCTCTTCTATGAAAGGGGTTTTTAAAGGCCCTCTATATAATTAAATCTAATCTTCATTTTATCTTTGGGGCATAAAAATATTTAGAATGTCTTAAGACACATTCCAGGTCAATAAGAAATAGGTTAAGAACTGCCAATCTACTAGACTTGAATAAAAATGTACTTTGAGACATTATAATATTGTATAGATATTACAAGTACATGTTACCACTCTAGTCTGCTCCTTATTAGTCGCGTGATTCCTCACAAGTCACTTAATCTATCAGTGCCTCGGTTTTCTGTTCTATAAAATGGGTACGATTATAGAACCTACTTCGAAGAGTTCTTGTGAGGTTTAAATGATCTTCATTGTTGGTAGTACCATGGAGTCGATTCCGACTCCTAACGACCCTGTGTAGAGCAGAGCACCACCCTGCCTGGTCTTTTCGCACCATCCTCTCACCTTCTGGTGCCACATCAGACAATGCTCTGCTGCTATTCATAGGATTTTCAAGGCCAATTTTTTTGAAGGCGAGTGGCCAGGTCCTTCTTCTCAGTCTGTCTAGTCCGGAAGCTCTACTGAAACCTGTCCACCATGGGTGACCCTGCTGGTATTTGAAATACCGGTGGCATAGCTTTCAGCATCACAGCAACACACAGCTGCCACAGTAGAACAACCAACAGATGGGTGATGTGGTTCCTTGATGGGGAAATGAACCCAGGCCTCGGCCGCCTAATCTTAACACTAGACCACCAGGGCTGGCTTTAAAAGATCTAACATATGTAGAATATGCAGAGGAATTCCTGGCATGCAATAAATATTCCAAAAGTGTTAGTTATTTTTACTACCCAACAGCATTTCAAATGATAGAAGAGCAAGATTAAATTAAGAAGTAGAAAACAGTTACCATTTTGTTGTTGGTGTCAGCATTACATCCTGGTAAGACTCAAGAAAATCCTATTTCGTTACAAATTACTGCTACTGAGATTGACTGAATTAGATTTAAGGAATTTAAAATATAGTCAGCATCAAATACTTGTGTTTGCTTTTTTAACAGGCAAATTAAAACATTGGCAAGTGCCTTTTAATTTAATTTTTAATTCTTATCCCTTTGGAGACTACACATAAAATATTCATTTATCTTCAATTTCAGTTTGGTAATATATGCCTGGCAATTAAGAACTTGATATTCTAAGAGATAAATGTATTTAGGTTAAATGTTAGTGCTTTGAATAAAGCCTACTTTGCAGGAATTATACTATACTTCTCACTCTTTGGAAAGAGATGAAGCAAACCTCCAATTTTTAGAGCTTTCGAAATGCCAATGTGTCCCTACCCTCTTCAATAAAACCACTGACATTAGAACTCCACCTTAATTTTACTGTTCAAAGACAAAATGCTAAGCACTTAAAAGGCTCACAGTTTCTCTTCATTCACTGCGTTGACATCACTGATTTAGCTGGGATAATTCTAGGCTCCCTAAGATTGGCATTTGTTGTTGTGGGGTACTGGTAATTAGGAACCAATAATGGATTTAGCAGTTTCCAATATTGATGCCTACCATGAGGATCAGCCCAAGTTTCCTCAATTTCCATTCATCTCATTTACCTAATCCTTCCCCAAAAGCCCACCCTCTTTACATAAAGATAGATAAATCTTAATAAATTCACATGCATATACAAATAAAAACTTACATATATTTGCAACAGTAAAGTGGCATAAAACTAATATCTATAACTATGGTGTGTGTTAGGTTTATAAAATTGGCATTACTATGGTTTAACCACCAACTTGTTTTCCTTGTTATTCCTTTCACTATAATTTTATTCATTATAATTTGTTAATTATTATAAATAATTAAATTACGGTATATTTGAATTATCAAAAGCTAACATGGGGAATTGGTAATATGTCAGAGTAGAAGCCAAGAGCTGTGATTTTGTCCAGGCATTTGCCCTTTCCAAGAATCAGATGGCTCTTATGTTGAGTAGGTGGCTTTTTGGAATAATTTCAATAGTTCAAGAATCCCAGTGAAAGTATACATTTCTTGAGCGTAATTCTGCACAAGTTATCTGAAGCATCAGTTTCTTTCTTTTTGGCTAGAATTGTATCAATTCATTGGAATCGCATTGATTATCTTATGCTAGCCAGAAACAGCGATTGAAAGCCTTATTTCTTTGATTAATTTCAAATGATAACAACATTTATGACTCAATAAAATGACTTGTTTTGGAGGAAACCTACAGGATTTTGATTTAAGAAGAGGGCAGTAGGAAGTTAGAGGCAAAGAAATATTTTCTTTGGTGGTAAAAAGTTTGAGAAGCCTGGAATGGGGTTCTAAGGCTTCTTCCAAGTTTGTAAATCATTATAATTGAATTGAATTGAATTGAACTGAATAATTGAATTTTCCAGTCATACTTTCTCATTCTAATGCAATCAAACTTAAATCTGTTAAGAATGGTTATTCTTCAAGTTAGACATATAAACAGAATTTACCTTCCCCACTGTAGGCATTCTTCTGTATGAAGATATAACTTAAAGATGTTGTGTGTATAAATTAACATTAATATTTGTGTGTAGTGCATGAAATTGAAGATGCATGCATATTTGACTATAGATTATCAAATCTGTTGGAGGTTTGGCCAAGAAAGCTATCATATAACTAACTTCATATGTGCAGGTGCTCTGCACTGAATTAATGTACAATTATTATTTTCATCTTTATATAAAGCCTCCCTACTTACAGTTTCCATTGTACCTACATACACAGATTTATTTAATTTATTTGATTAATATCCATGCTTATGTAATGTAAATCATTTTCAAAAAACTCTTTGCATAATCAAGTATCCTAAGGAAATAAGCTTTGGTAAAAAATGCTCATTACGGTTATTGAAGTGACAGAAAATGAGACACAATCTAAATGGCTAATAATAGTTAAAAAAAAACTATTGAGTGGAGTGTTTCTGATCTATAAAAAAGTGTTTATTTAAAAATGGACAAATTCTTGTCACAATGTCAAGTGAAAAAGAAAATGCCAGGATACCAGATTGTATATATAATAGGAACATAACTATATGAAAGAAAACCAAAGAAAAGTCATGAATCAGAAAAAATACTGTCAAGAAAGATACCAGATGTTAATGGTAGTTATCTCTGGGTATCAGGACCATGAGGAGATTTCCTTATGTTTCCTTCTATTTTTATGTGGTGAGCATATATTGCTTTCATAATAGAAATTATATACACTTCTTTTTTATAAAGCAATCTATTTATTTTAAGAGGTGACTAAAATAATATAATATTTAGTAGTTAGATATGGCTAATCATGTATCAGGCATTGTTTTATATGTTTAATCTTCAACAAGCCAACGAGCTAATTTATTTTCATCATTTATAGCCAAGGAAACTTAGGAACCAAGAGGTTAAATAACTTGCTCCAATCTATACATTAGTAGGTTGTGAAACTGGGACCAAAACTAGGAAATAGGACTTTGGTCTGTGCTATACTACAGTTATCAACTTGTACAACTGGAAAGTTTTTATATTTTGATTTTTTAAATATTTAAACATAATAAAAGTATAGATGGTATTACAAACACCCATGTACCCATCACTGAGTACTGGTTTTCTGAAACAATACCAGAACATGCTTATTTAAATCAATGTTGGCCCCTTCTAACGTATCAAAGGAGATACATCACTTTCAGCTGATGATGCCATTTGTATTATTTTAATACAATAGCTACTTACTTACTAAGGTCTTAAAATTACAGAGCAGGTATAAATCTAAAGAAATATGTACAAGATCTGTGTGAGGAAAACTATAAAACTCCAATGAAAGAAATCAAAGAAGAACTAAATAAATGGAGAGATATTCCACGTTTAAAGATAGGAAGACTCGATATTGTCAAGAGGTCAGTTCTTTCCAATTTGATCTACAAATTCAACACAATTCCAGTCAAAATCCCAGTAAGTTAAGATAATGACAGTTTCTAAAGTTTGTATGGAGAGAAGACCAAAAACAGCTAACACGATATTGAAAGAGAACAAAGTCAGAGAACTGATACTACCCTACCTTGACTTACTATAAAGCTACAATAAGCAAAATAGCATGGTATTGGTGAAAGAATAGACAAGTAGATCAACGGAACAGAATAGAGAGCTGAGAAATAGACCCACACGAATATAGTCAACTGATCTTTGACAAAGGAGCAAAGGCGATACAATGAAAAAAAGATAATCTTTTCAACAAATGGTGCTGGAGCAAGTGGACACCCACTTGCAAAAAAGTTAATCTAAACACAGACCTCACACTCTTCACAAAATTTAACTCACAATGGATCATGGACCTCAATCAAAAAAGCAAAACTATAAAACTCCTAGAAAGTAACACAGAAGAAAAATCTAGATTACCTTGGATTTGGTGATGACTTTTTAGATACAACACCAAAGGCACAATCCTTGAAAGGAAGAAAGAATTGATTAGCTGGACTTCATTAAAACTAAAAACTTCTGCTTGCACAAAACACTGTCAGGAAAACGAGAATACAAGCCACAGTTTTGAAGAAAATATTTACAAAAGACATAATTGCTAAAAGACTGTCATCCAAAACATGTAAGAATACTTACAACTCAACAATAAGAAAATGAACAACTTAATGAAAAAATGGGCAAAAGGTCTGAACAGACACCTCAGCAAAGAAGATATCCAGATGACAAATAGACATATAAAAAGATGCACAATATCATTTGTCATTAGGGAAATGCAAATTAAAACAACGAGATATCACTATATACTTTTTAATTTTTTGATACCACTGATGATTTTATTTTCTTTTCATTGTGGTAACATTGGTTTATAACATTATATACATTTCAGGTGTACATCATTACATTTCAATTTCTGTGTAGATTACACCATGTTCACCACCCAAAGACTAATTACAATTCTCCACCACACACATGTGCCTAATCATCCCTTTCGCCCTCCTCCCTCCCCTCTGGCAACCACCAATCCAATCTCTGTCTCCATGTGATTGTTGTTGTTTTTATCTCCTATCTATGAGTGAGATCATATGGTATTTGACTTTCTCCCTCTGATTTATTTCACTTAGCACAATACCCTCTTTAAAATAGTGAATTCAAAATACTGACATCTCTAAATGCTGGCCAGGATGTAGAGCAATATGAACTCTCATTCATTGCTGATGGGAATGCTAAATGGCATAGCCACTTTGGAAGACAGTTTGGCACTTTCTTACAAAATTAAACATACTCTTCCCATATGATCCAGCAATCGCACCCCTGGGTATTAGTCCAAATGAGTTGAAAACTTACCTCCACCCAAAAACCTGCACATGGATATTGGTATCAGCTTTATTTATAACTGCCAAAACTTGGAAGCAACCAAGATGTGTTTCAATAGGTGAATGGATAAACTGTACATCTAGTCAATGGGATATTATTCAGTACTATAAAGATAAACTATCAAACCATGAGAAGACATGAAGGGACCTTAAATGCATATTATTAAGTGAACTAAGACAATCTACAGGCTCTATACTGTGTGATTCCAACTATATGACATTCTGGAAAAGGCAAAACTATGGAGACGGTAGAGAGATCAGTGATTGCCAACGGTTAGGGGGAGGGAGTGATGGATAGACAAAGGATTTTTAGGCAGCATGATACTGTGTTTTAGTCTACATGATACTGTGTTGGTGGATACACATCATTATACAATTGTCCGAAATCATAGAATGTACAACACCAAAAGTGAACCCTAATATAAACTATGGACTTGGGACGATAATGACCTGTCAGTGTAGATTCACGGATTGTAACAAATGTACCACTCTGGTGTGGGATATAGATAGTGGGGGAGGCTATGTATGTTTGTGGGCAGGAGTATATGGGAATTCTCTGTACTTTCTGCTCAATTTTGCTATGAACCTAAAACTCTAAAAAAATAAAGTATATTTTTTAAAAATGGAGAACACCGTTGTTAAGATATTTACATGTTAATTTCATTCAGTTTCCACAATAACCATGTTAGTAGGAACCGTTCTTTCCCCAATTACAGATGAGATCATTAAGACACCAAAATTGTGGGGTTTTTTTCCCCCCAAGGTCATTAGACTCCAGGGTGCATATTTGTAACCATCACAAATTCAAAACATTTTGAAAAATTCCTTGTAAGTCTACAACAGATCTTTTTGCGTGTTATCAATAAAAGCAAAATATTCATTTTCTAAGGAAAGTATTATTTTCTTTTTAATAAGAAGGTGCTATTTGGGGAAAAACCTAGTAGTAAAGTTGAGTGATAAAGCTGGATAATGCTATTACAGAAAAAGCAATATGCTAAAGTGGAGTCGCCAACTTGTAGTCCTTGAGCCAAATTTGGCCACTGGATATTTTGCTTTTATCTACCCTAATATTGGCAGGATATTTCACATATAATTCCATATATGAAGTCACTAGAAAACTATGCTCCAATTCTGATGTGGCATCAATGAACTGAAAATGGGTTGTGGCTCATCCTCTTAAATGGCACAAGTTCTCTTCAATCCTTTAGTCCCCACCATCGCCTATTGTCTCCCTGCCACTGAGGCTAAGTGAGATCTTTATGACAGCATTTGTGCTGTTATCCTTCGTGTGGTAGAACTGAAGGAATTTTTTCTTGTTATCCATGTCTTTATGGGAAATATAAGATAAGGCAAGAGGACCCCATGTTTTTCGAAAAATGGGCATGCATATTTATTTGTGGAAATGTTTAATATCCTATATGGTTTTTTTTTTTTTTTTGGTGAGGAAGACCAGCCCTGAGCTAACATCCGTTGCTAATCCTCCTCTTTTTGCTGAGGAAGACTGGCCATGGGCTAACATCCATGCCCATCTTCCTCTACTTTATATGGGACGCCGCCACGGCGTGGCTGACAAGTAGTGCATCGGCAGGCGCCCGGGATCCAAACCCGCGAACCCCGGGCTGCTAAGCTCGGACTAAACCATTGCACCACCAGGCGGACCCAATATCCTATATGTTTAATATGCCAGTATATAGTGTCTATGTAAAAGAATACTGCTTAATTCACTGATATGAAAAAATAAGAAGAATAATTCTGACCAATATATGGGAAAATGTATGGTAAAAGTTTAACTG
The DNA here is from genome assembly GCA_031878705.1 of Tapirus indicus. Classification (NCBI taxonomy): domain Eukaryota; kingdom Metazoa; phylum Chordata; class Mammalia; order Perissodactyla; family Tapiridae; genus Tapirus; species Tapirus indicus. The sequence goes on along the minus strand of CM062918.1, from coordinate 112,810,664 downwards.
AAAAATACTGATATTTAAACAGGGCTTATTTTGAAATGCAAATAAAAGAGGTGGTGCTGCAATAAATGCAAATGCGTATTAACTGGAAAAAAAATTGCTCTGGCATCAAAGCCTTTTACAGTTGATAAGTTCATAAAGAAGTGTCTTTAGAGGATAGCAGAAATTAAGAGTCCCAAACAGAAGCAAGTAATTGCAAATATAAGTCTAGCTAGAAATACAGTTCAGAGTGTAGAAGATAGACTTGAGAACTTAACAGGACAAAGTATGTGAAAAGGTTAAAGTATTTTTGAGTTTTCTATTGCAGCTGATAAAAGCCTAGATATAAATAATAATACCTATTTGGCTATATTATTCATGCTGTAAATGAGAATTTTGATCTGACCAGAATACTTTGTTGTATGGTGCAATGACAAGCACAAATTCAGAAAATTATTTATTTTGTGAGAAAAATCCTCAAAAGGTGAATGGAGTAATTTAATGGGTGAACATAAATAAGAGCATTGCTCTTACAGCAGTAGGAAACTGAAATACAAGGCAGCAATGTTTTAAAAGGATAGAAAATTTACATGTGTTCACTGCATCACTTACGAGGGATCTTTTTGAACTGAAGTGGAGAACTTCCCACTGGATATGCTCCCATGACTTGAATCACTGATGTTTTGGTGCTTTGCTTGATGAAATGAGGGCCCAGTTACTAGTCAACTGTACTACACAGAGGTTAGTAGCTTTGATATGGCATGGTGCTGAGGATATATATATATACATATACATACACACACACACAGGATTGAAAACAGTTGCTTGCTCTTGACATTCGGGTAAATTACCACCTGTCACCAGTTAAAACTCAATCTAAAACTTGGCTTTTTTTGGTTGCTATTTTAAGCATCAAAATTGTCTTAATTTCTTTGCAATAATTTTTGTACTAGTTATACAAACTTGTGATTTGAGTAACGCATTCTTAGAGAAATTTTATCTTTGGGAAATTAAAATGGCACAGAACATTTGGCTCATCTTCCTGTGCTAAGATTGTTCTACAAACACAAAAGGGATTTCCTGAAATACATTCCCCAAGTTCTGTATTTAAAGGCCAAGTTCTTAAAAAACGTAATGGAGATAGCATGAATGAAGAATTCCAAATGGTTTACTGCTGAACCAGCATGCAATAGTTTTAAAAATCCAAATATGGTGACACTGAAAACCAGAATTCTACAAATTATAGAAACTCTATGCAAAGATTCTATACATGTTTGGAAGTAGTTATATTTGAGAACATCTGTTTTCCATAGTGAACTGAAGAAAACTAAGCATCATTTAAAATTAAAAGATGCATTATAACAGAATACACAAAACCTGATGTTGACACTAGAACCGAAGAAAGAGTGAAACATTTTTTGGATCCAAACCAAAGGAAATTTTAATCATTGAACACATCTAATAATTAATGTATTGATTTCATTTTAGCTAAAAGTAAAATAAAATATCTAATGTTATATCTGTATAATATTATACGATAAAAATAAATTTCGATTATATTTTCCGTGGTTGATTTTTTTTCCCATCCATCTAATTTCACTCATTTAAATTGTCTGGCTGGCCCAACTCTAAAGAAATGATACATAATAAGTTTCAAATGAGGGGTTTTATTATAATGAAAAAACATACAATCCACTATTTGAACTGCTTGGAAAAGGACCACACAAATTTGCATGTAATTTATCATAATTTTAGTATCTTTATTTTGTAGTCATACCTCTTAAATTGTAGAATAATGTGCCTTTGTTAAAATTATAGGAAAATTTGGGAAAGGCAAAAATATAAGGTTCTTTAATTTCAAACTTTTTGAAAATGAATTAATATCGTTCAATTCACCTTTCTTAACAATGATAATTAGAAGAGTGATAATTTGTAAGTAGAGTTATAAATGTATTACTGAACTACAGCACAAACACTGATAACCCTTAAATACAAAGGCACTGAAAACCAGAATTCTACACAAATCTCAGAAGTAGTTACTGTAATTATAACAACTATTCTGTGAAGATTGTATCCATGTTTGGAAGTAGAATTTTTTTTTCATTATGAAAAAAAGTTTAGATATCCTTCTGAAGGTGGCATTACCTTCTCATTAAAAAAAATTAATTTGATCTTTGGTTCCAGTTGGTCTCAAAATTCACAATGTTATTCTTCTCTTACATTGACAATTAATGTTAAAGTCTCTATTTAAAATTATAATAACAATATTCTTTTTTGTCCGAAGAGATTGTCATCTTTTCTTTCATATATAAACATTACCTCAATTATCAAGGTTATGATGAATTATATTGTAAAGGGTAACATTATCCATGTCTGCTGAAGATAAACTAAATTAAATGGACAGATAGATTAGATACAAAAAAGGATATTAAGAGATTATGGAATTACTTCCCCCAAGATCTTTAAAAACTGTCCAGATACCCATCTGCCTACAATAGTTTAGGTAAAGTTTGCCTGAAGCCAGCAGGATGAAGCAGAAAGATAACCTCTAGAGGTTTCCTTCAACCATATTTTTTCTAAGATTTCACTCTATTGCCCTCCAACTGTACTGGCATCTTCTCAGTTTTCTGATGAAGATTCTGGGCAGCATAGATTTTTTTTTTCTTAATGTTAACACAGCGTCACTCCAGTTTTTAAGTTACATTTTTCAATGTAAAAGAAAAGTAGCCAAAAGGGAGGTATTACGAAAGTACAGACTTTGTGTAAAAACATTAAATATGGTCAATTCAGGTAAACATTATTAAAAGTCAGGACAGCAAAGTTAAAATTTTTAAAACTCTACTGCATCCTTCATTTCTGCAGCCTCATTACCAAATAATGATATGATTCAGAATTTGAAAACGAACTTTAAAATTTTTACTATATAAATTGAAAAGCATATTTTCAATAAACTGAAATATTTTCCCTTAATGCTTAAAGGGAGTTAAAATATCTTTCCTATCAAAATTTATTTTTCTTAGGTATTCTTAAGAAATAAGTACATTCAGGGCAACCATATAAGGGCATTCAGGTTGGGCATCTCCTAAAATCTGAGGTGAAAGGACGTTGCCATACACACAAACCAGCAAACCAGTTTTGCAAGTGGATGGTGCCCCCTTGGAGCTGGGCAGTACACATCTGCACACACATTGTGACCGCCCTGGAATAGCAGTGAGATCATGGCCCACTCCTTTCATAATTGCTTTCATGTTGATTTATTAAAAGGAATCAGAGAGAGTTGGTTTTAATAAATGCTGGTTATTTAATGTAAGAAGTTGATCAATAGTTCAAAATATAACAAAATTCTGAAAGTTACAGTTTCTTTTGTTAAAACACCAAGAATAACTTTGCCTTTTCCTTTGGCTATTATATTTTTCTTGTTAGTCATTCATTCATAGAAAGTTCTATTCTAAATTACTTGTGGCGCTGATAATATTTTTAACCAGGTCATATCCCTAAAATCGTGACATTTTGCAACTATTCTGATAGTTTTATTAGCTTCACAGGTAGGAGGAGAAATCACTCTCTCCATAACATATGTAGGAATGGTTTATATAATGAATTTCTCCACAAAATATTGAGTATATGACAATCTTTTCAAGGTCTGGAGTGGTTTGTTAGTTATTGAAGATATAATGGTAATTATTGTGTAGGACTGAGGTTTTCTACAGACAAATATACTGGTACTTGGTACCCTGCATGATCAGCAGAGATTGCAAGAGAGCCTAAGTCAACCACTTAGCAGGTATTACAAAGTGTATGAGTAATTCAATACGTCTCTCCTAGCAAAAACAATGGAATTTCATGACACTTCCTGGTGGTCTAGTGGTTAGGATTCAGCTTCCTCTCCCAGCAAGAACACTGTGATGTGTGACTTACAGTGGTAAATATCCTGTGTGGGTCACATTCGGTGAAGGGGCATGAGGGAACACAGCTTTCCAGAGAAAATATATCTGATTGACTTTGTAGAAATCGGATGCCCCAAGTTTACTTAACTTGAAAAAAATTCACTTCCTTTGTGACAGCCACCTGGGAGAATGATGGCTAGGGAAAACTATGTAAAAACTGTAATCTCAGGAAGACGTGGTATCATTTTAAAAATCTGTTACAATTTTCACATATGCCTTTCATTCATCAGAAGAAGAAGAAATTTGCATTTCACAAATAAACGTGTGGCTTATAATACAATTTATGCATCATTTTATAACTATAGGTAATGTGTAATAAAGGAGAGATTGTGTGTTTTTACTAAATGATTTGTAGTGTTTATTAAAAGTAAGACAGAATACTTAGGTTTCATGTAAGGGTCCCTAACTGGAGTTTATTGAAAAAGTAATTGATTGTAAATAGATATTTCTTTAACTGCAATGTTTGTAAAATTTTATTTTTCTAATTCCAATCTGAAGAAGATAAATGTCTTTATACCGTGCATGACTGCATTTCATTTTAATGAAGACAAGAGAAAGCGATGCCTATAGTAGTTTATACACAGCTGCAGAAAAGGCTTACGTGGCGAGAGCAACTCACTGCCTCGTTTCTCTTTCAATTACACTGTAATCATTTAATGAGAAGAAACATTTATCACATCTCTGATCTGATCCAAGAAAAGACCAGTTTTCCTTATTTGTCTTATGCTTTTTTCATAAGATATTGAATATATTTATATGACTCATTGCAACTACTTTACTGTTTTCACATAATGCATACATCACTTTCTGCAAAGAATTCAATAAATTAACAATATTTCTGGCCACTACTCAGAGGAAAAAACTCAAGCATACTGTAACTGTGTAAATCACAAGTCCAGTTTAACATGATTTAAATGCCTAAAATCCATCAGTGTCTCTGGAATTTTGCCCAAAACATTTGAAAACCACGAAGAAAGCAAATGTGATGATGTTAGTTTGGTTTGTGAAAGATTCTCTTTTCCTTCATGTTTCAGAAAGATGATAAAGCTTGAGTCAAGTGATAAAAATAGTTTAAATTTAAGACTTACAATAAGTCTTTTTAGTGAAGTTTGAAACTGGCAGGAGACATAGCCATTCTCTATTTTTCATTTCTTGTTGTTAAAGATTTCATTGTAGTACCTGTAAAATGTGTGTAGATGCTAAGAAACATGCAGTTTATGGTACTCATTTCAAAATCGTCTGTGCTTGAAAACAATGTTTGGCACGAGAAATCAGCAAAGACATAGGAAAAATATTAAAATCACTGTGGGAGTGACAGCAAAAAATGGAGAGAGACAGATTCCTCTAGTCTGATCTTTTATGATACTTTTCTAGTTATTGAGTATATAAATTTCAATCCCCTAGTACAACTGAAGGGGGAAAAACATGATTATCATATCACTCAAAGGTTCACAACTTTAAATTCAGCTCTGATATAAATTCACTCTGTATAAAATGACTTTTAATATTTTGTTCCCTAACATAAGTATTAAATTTTGTATGATTAAAAATTTATTTACTCTCTCTTCCTTAATTTAGGTTTTTATTTGCTATTATTTCCATTTCTAACCCATCTTGGCAAAAATATCTTTCTGTACATTAGAGCAAAGGATGTTTTAAAGCAAAAGGTAGCTTTAACCATGGCACATAATTAGACTTGGAAAGCAATCTTTGGTAAAATAAATAACATGGAGGGAAATTGTGGCCACTTCAGCCTCTCAGCTCCACGGATATGCATTCATAATGTTTCCCAGGAAAAGAGAATTAGGAAAATACAGTCAGACATCATTGGAATTACTTGTTTTTAGAATTTGCTTGACAGAATTATTAGCTCGCTGGCAGCTATAGGACCGAAGTGAGGGATTCCTAATATACCAGTGCCCTGCAAAGAAGACAATCTTCACCCCACTATTATAAAGCGACTCTAAATTTTTCTAAAACAGAAACACAGGAAGAGCCGGCTTCTCAATAAAGAAGTTGCATGCAGAGCTGAGATGGAGCCAGACACAAACTGGTAGAGAGCAATTTGGTGCTGATGTTCATTTATTTTTCTAGTGCTATAAAGTCTTCAATGGCTACAAGCAGTTGACGGTATTTGCAGAAGAGCTTTGAGTACAACCAAATGACAGTATTTTCGGAAGAGCTTCCCTCTGTATCATGTAGAAGTAACTGTTCAGCGCTGGTTTAGAGAAAAGGGGCGCCTTTTATTGATTGAATTGCCAACTCCTTTCCGTACGCCGCTTAAGATGATGATGATCTTAAAAGCGCTATCAAACTCTAGACATTTTAAATATCTTACCTCTTTAATATATTTAATATTTCTTAGTTCTTAAAGAGTCTATTCTGCCTTTGATACATGTGCTTGGCGCTCATCAGTGCTAATGGGAATTAACAACAAAATAGACCCTTAATCATTTTTCTTACATTATAGAAAGGAATGATTTGTGGACTTGATTAGGGCTGTAACTGAACAAGATATTACGAAGATTTGATTCTCTTCAAACATGTACGTTGCAATAATTCAACTAGAAATTTATTATAAAATTTTCTGCTCCTAGGTATTTTACCACTGTGATAGTTATTTAAGCAGAAGACCAAAATCTTGTAAAAACATTAAAAGCATTTGAACACTAGCTATTTACAAAAGTAAAGATAATCTATATTTGGAATCGACATTCATTTAGCATTTACTTGGTATACATCAGTTTATAATCCTTACTGCTTTTCAAAATGAAGAGTTTTCTTATTTGTCCAGAAAGCATTGTGTAAGAAGTATTTTTACGAGATTTGAAGTTTTAAGAGATACATACTTTTAGAAAAACTTACCATTCATGTGACACACCTTTATAAATTCAAACTGAGAAAAATACTACTCTACATAAATCTACCTTAGGCAACACAGAATGTGTATTCCTTAGAGCAAAGCAAAGTGAGATCTGGGAATTTTTGTGGATTTCTGTTATCCTGATACTGATTATCTGAGCATACCCAGTTTCCATGCGACTTCTTGCTGTCTTTATCTGACTGCTTTTCTAAACCCAAATGATGCACAGTTTCCTTCTCTGAAGACATCTGTGTTCCTACCAAGCTACCTTTACAGCCGCAAGCCAGAAATTCTTACTATTGCCAGAAATGTTTCTCACTTCAAGTCTTGAGTGTCAATGTTTCTCATTGTAGATATTATACCACCATCACATTGTGATAGAAATGAATTAGGTAAAGAATATAGATTTTAGATGCTTATGAGTTTGGTGGTTCAAGTTTTGGGTTTGTTTCTGTGCTTATGGAGGGAGTGTTATCTGATATAATTTTACTTAACTTGTTTAATTTTAACTCCCTTTAAGTGTTTGTACAAAAGAATTATGCTTTAAAAAAGAAACAGGAGGGGCCGCCCCCGTGGTGTAGTGGTTAAGTCCTCCATGCTCCACTTCAGCGGCCGGGGTTCATGGGTTCAGATCCTGGGTGCAGACCTTCACCACTCATCAAGCCATGCTGTGGCAGTGACTCACAAAGTAGAGGAAGATGGGCACAGATGTGAGCTCAGGGACAATCTTGCCTAATAGTATAAATTTCAGTTAATAATTGATTCTAGTAATCATCCAAAAAACAATGGGTAAAGAGAGTCTAGAAAAAATTTTAACTACAGTGACATAATGATATAAAATATTCTAAAATATGTAATCTAAAATACATTTTAATATGTAATAAATAAAAATGTGGTGGCTAATAAATAATATAATAATAAAAATACATCCATAAGATAGATACACAATTTGGCAGGTAAATTGAATGGCATGCACAGAAACAGATTCTAGTACATATATTTACATTTTAAGATAATGTTGGGTATCTCCAGCTAATGCATCATTTAATAATTAGTGCTAAGATAATTAACTATTTAGAAGAAAATCATAACAGACACTTAAATAAATTAAAAGCTATAGAATTAGCTATTCTAAAACACCACAAAGTGTAAGTAGATAACATTGGGGTAGTAATAGATTTTTATGCAAAAACATTATAGAACATGTTAAAGAGGAAAACATACTAGATTTTAGTTGGTTAAAATCAATAATTATTATATGCCAAAGTTACCATGCACTGAACTAACACAAAGAGGCCAACTGGGTGTATTATTTTTAACATTATACCAAATAAATATATTCAAATAGTAAAATATCATATAAAATTAATATGAAAAAGACAAATATCTAATAGAAGATTTGACAGAAACAAGGATATTCCATGAGAAAAAAACTAAATGATTAACTAATATATGAAAAAGAGTAACCTTACTAAGAAACCAAAGAATACAAATTAAGATAAAATCTCATTTTACTTAGTTCCTTAGAAAATAGTTTATAAAATGGTAACATCTAGAGATGAGAGGGCAACAAAATGTTCACTTTGGCATAATGGCTGGAGAATGTAAATTGATAAGGATTTTGGGGACAGAAATTTGACAATAGGTTGTACTAATGAGCTGATATACATTATTATTTAATTAAAATACAAATTAAATTTAAAGTAATTCCACATTAAAGAATTTATCTTGTGGAAATAAACAGAGCCCCTCACCAGATTCATGCACACACACACAGTTATTTTATGTTATTTTAAAGCAAAACAATAAATGAATAATACCTGCACAATGTGAAATATTATGAAGAATTTTAAATAATGCTTTTGAAAATATTTAATGATATGAAGAAATGTCCACGATATGTTAACAAAGTATATTATAAAGGAGTATCATTAAATCAATTGGAGTAACTATATCATTAAATCAATTGTAAAAAAAAAGAAAGAAAAAGGAGAGGAGGAGAAGAATAAAGCAAAAGAAAAGATAATAATTTATTTGTCTCATTTAGTGAATGGTATCATGCAAAATAAAAAAACTGGAGCCATTTTTTAGTCACGTGTATTGTTAAACACATGCAAAAGTAGATAGAATAATATCACTCCTCATGTACCCTCATCCAGTCCCAGTAAACATCATTTGTCTCCATCTATTTATTATCCCCTCCCATATTATTTTAAAGCAAATCCTAGCTATCATATAATTTCATTCATAAGTATTTGTATACGTATAAAGGCATACTTCATTTTATTGCAGTTCATTTTATTGAGCTTCACAGATGTTGCATTTTTTACAAGACCTTCCACCAGCAAAAAAGGTTGTGACTCATTGAAGGCTCAGATGACAGTTAGCATTTTTTAGCAATAAAGTATTTTTTGTGTGTGTGAGGAAGACCAGCCCTGAGCTAACATCCATTGCTAATCTTCCTCTTTTTGCTGAGGAAGACTGGCCCTGGGCTAACATTGTGCCCATCTTCCTCTACTTTATATGGGATACCACCACAGCATGGCTGACAAGCAGTGCGTCGGCAGGAGCCCAGGATCCAAACCCGCGAACCCGGGGCTGCCATCGCAAACTAAACCTCTGCGCCACTGGGCCAGCCCCAGCAATAAAGTATTTTTTAATTAAGATGTGTACATTGTTTTTTTAGACATAATGCTATTGTACACTTAATACACTATACTATAGTGTAAACATAGCTTTTATACGCACTGGGAAACCAAAAAATTCGTGTGACTCGCTTTATTGCAATATTCACTTTATTGCAGTGGTCTGGAATCAAACCGGCAATATCTCCAAGGTATGCTTGTATTTCTAAAAGATAAGGACTTTTTAAAAAGCAGCTATAATACCATTATCACATCTAAAATACAACAATAATTTCTTAATATTATCAAGTATCCAGTCGATGTTCATAAATATGTCATAAATGTCAATTCTTTAAACATCTTTTAATATGAAGGTCCACAAATTATAGTTGATTGATATGCCTTTCAAGCATCTTGTCATTTATAGGAGTGTTTTTTAACATCAGCACAATTGACATTTGGGGCTGATAATTGTTATAGGGTACTGTCCTGTGTAAAGTTGGATCTTTAGCAATTGTCTTGTGTAAAGTTGGATGTTTAGCATCACCCTAGGCCTCTATCTAAATTCCAGTAGGACTTCCTTGGTTGTGATAACCAAAAATATCTCCAAACTGCCAAACGTCCCATGGAGGGCAAAATCACCTGCTGTGAAAACTGCTCATCTGTAGGCTCTTCCCTCCATCCCCATCTTCTTTTTCCCCCTTGCAGATTATTTGTTGAAGAGCTTGAGAGGTTTGTTGTGTGGACTGTCCCACAATCTGGATTTTGATGATTGTATCTCCCTGGTGTAATGTAACACATACTGTCATCCTCTATACTTCTTGTAAACTGTTGGATTTAGAAGATTGATCACATCATAGGTGGCTGGAGACATTCTTATTTCTTCCCCTTCTCACCCACCAAATCAAGTCAATTGTAGGGAAAGAAAACTTTTTTCTTCTCCCTTTTCAGGTTCTTTGGCTGGTCTAATAATTAAATTGACATAAGACAGATAACAGGAGAAAAACAAATTTAATTTCACGTGTACGGGAGCCCCAAACATATGAGACTCAAAGAAGTGACCAAAGCAGGCAGCTTTTATACCTTTTAGACAAAGAACAATAAATCTGTGAAGAACTGAAAAAACAAAGGGGTGGCTTAGGGTAGCGAATTAGTGAAGAAGTAGCAAGTCTTACTTATACAGCCCTCTTACTTATACAGCCCTGAATTCCTGTTTCTGGGAATAAAGATGCCTCTACCCTCCAGGTGCAGGGAGGGTAGCCTCACATGGGGAATTTATTTCCTGCTTTCAGGCAGACAAAAGAGGGTCAGAGTTTCCTTCTTGCACTGGCTATTTCTTAAGTAACTTTAATTCAAAATATTAATATGCCAAAATGCCATATTTTGGAGTGGCATATTCTGCCCCCCCTTCACAATCAAGTCCTTTGTTATCAAATCTTTAACATCTTTCAAATTTGCCTATTTTCTTCCTTCTCACTCAAGTACCCTAGTTCAGGCAGTTATCATCTCTTAGCTGGATTAAAACTACAGCCTCCTAACGGGTCTCTGTTTTTCCAATCTTATCCCTGTCCAATCTCTTCTTCACACAGAAGTCTAAGTGATCTTTCTAAAATGCTCACCTAATTATGCCAAGCATGCCCCTGTTCCTCTCCTCAAACACTTAAAACCCGTCGATGATTCTTCACAGCCCTCAGGGTATTGTCTGAATTTCTTTCTGGGACTTACTAAGTATTTTGAGATTGGACAGCCTCTTATGTTTCTGGTTTCTTCTCTACTTCCTCTACTTCCAAATAGGCGTCCATACTTTCTCTTCATGTACATACAATTCATAAACAATGTATACTCTTATTTTTGCGTATTTAAGATTTTGCATAAATGGTAGCATGTTGTTCCTATTCTTTCGTAACTTATTTTTTTTCAGATTTACTTCTTAATTCATTTAGATCTATTTTTCTAACTACTGTCCAGCAATCCAGCAATCCATTGTTTAAATAAAACTATTTATCCTTCTACTTCAATATCTTTGTGTCTCTAATAACTGGCATAAAGTTGCTATTCAAAATTGTTGATATGCATAAAGGCCAAACCTAAAGGAAATATTTAAAATTAAATTTCATAAAAATTCAAGAATGAGGTTTAATAGGCAAAGTGCTATATTTCTCAAGTTTTACACTTGAATCTATTTTTTCCATTTAAAATTTTTTGAAAGAAAATCTAATTTGATAAAACTAGTTTCACAAACATGATCTCTCCTCCTTTCTGAGCTAGTGATTCCTAAACAATGTTCTGTATTGAACTATATGTGTCACTAAGAAATCTCCAATAATATCATGAAATGCAAACAAAATTAATTTAAATCTATATTATAATAACCATTTGCCAAATAGCACATTTAGAGAGAGGTAGACTATATTTTTGCAAACCCAAACAAGCAATAAAATACCGAAGTTTTTTGGTAAATCTTTCTCTTTAAAATATAAGCACATTCGCTGCATTATTTATTAACAATAATCACAGTCAAAGAATGTGAGGATACAGTACTCTGGGAAATTCCTTGCTAACTATTCTAATCCTTTAACACAAGCATTTTCTGTAACCTGACTAACCTTCTCATTTATTTACGTTTACCCCTTAAACATAGTAAAATGCAAACATAGATCACTTTAGGAAAAAATAAAGGATACTTCTTTAGTATCCAAAATAGAAATTATTGATGCCCTATAAAATTATAATTTATGTGATAAGGGAATTTTTATTGAATGGAATAAAAATTGTTAACAACAAAAGGAAAATAGGAAAAACAGTCACAATGTAAGACTTCTGATATGATTTTCTGCTCATTTAAGATCAACTGAAGTAATAAGAAATTGACAAAATCAGATAAATTTCAGATTGCAGTCTGGTAAACTTTTGATTTATTCTGAGCTTGTTGATAGCATCCACTCAAATCTTTTGTTTTATTCATGTGTTAGACAATCACTATTGACAATTAGCACCTACTAATTCCAGATCTGTTGACTTAAGAACTCCTTTCATTTACTTAAATTTACTTGACATTATTTACAGAGAAGACCTTTGAAAACCAAACACTTAACCACGTGCCCAGATTTAGGAAGGTTTGAAGATGTAGATCTTGCATATGATTGAGGGAGAACAGAAAATTCCTAAAATTGAGTACATTGTAGATGACTTTTGAATAAAAAAGCAGATAGATAAATAGATACATACATACATATATACATAGACAGATATAGATACATACATACATAGATGATGAAAAGCATTTCCTTCAAAATCAAGTTTTTCCATAGTCCCATAATTATTTTATATAAAGAAATTGCCCAAAATATCAGGGAATCCATTATTCAACTGTCAGTATCAAAACATAACCTAAATCCAAATTGTAAATTATTTTTTATAATTCAGCATGTTAAATTATCAGTGCCTCTGTATTTCTGCTGCTTCTAATATTATAAATAATTAACAATAGATTTACCCATTTTATGATTCTAGAATTCTGTTATTTATTCTGTCTTGTTTTCTGAGTCCATTTGGCACAAATATGATATAAGCACTGTGAATAATTTCACTCTTAATAAAAACCTCTAACATATAGTACTGCTTCTTGAGGTAGTTTTCACTGCAAATGATAAGTGTAGATTTTCAGGCAATTTTAGTTTACATTCCCAAGATATTTTAATAGTCAGATTAAATTTAGGTAAGTATTATCAGCTAGGTATTTTGACATCAAAGCATAAAACTTCCGAAATTAAACTTAGAAATGCAGAATAACCTTGGCAAGGGGGTAGGATGAGTGAGAGGAGCTTGATGTATTCCTTGAAATTAAAAGCAAATTCAGATGCATTGAACTTTTGACTACCACAAGTTGTCAAAAAAAAAAATCCTAAAATAAGTTTATGCAAAAAACATTTTTTCTTTCATTGAATTCAAGTTCATCTCTCTTATTTTCATTTCTTTTTATTTGAACTGTACACATTTTATCAAAAACTTAGGGGTTATATATAGTATCCAATTATCTATCTAATAAACAGATATAGCACTAAATCTACAAATACATTTTAATTCAATGGAACACCTTGATTCTTATTTCAAAAATATATATGACTACCAGGGTCATCCTTGTCAAATTCCTCTTTCCAGAAATTTCCTTCTTCGCTTCCAATCTCACAAAATGGGGAGCCCTCTTCATCTAGTGTGCTCTTGACCTTCTCCCTTTCCACACCTTCAAGAACAGCCTCTACCATACATTCCTTCCAGCCCTTCTATCTTCAAACTCTTTTATTCTAGCGTCACATTCTTTAAGCTCTTCAAGCTTTTCTCCTATTTTAAAATAATAGAAGATGATAGATGATAGATGATAGATAGATAGATGATAGATAAATTATTTTAAAAGAAATATTCTTCCTTTAATCTACTTTTAAACTACTATTGAATAGCTTTTACCTTTACTCAAAGTTCTTAAAATGTTGGTTTACACTGGCTGATTCCTCTTCCTCCCTATAATTTAGATTCTTTCCCCATTTCTACAAGTAAAATTATTCTGACAAAAATTATTAATAACACTCAGAATAAAAATGCTATAGACTTCTATCTAAATATATACCAGCGGTCTTGACCTAGCTCTCCTCTGAACTTCGGGAACTATATCAAACTTATCTATCAAACATACAGCAATTTGAAACTCATTCTAAACCTGAACTTAACAAGTTTTCCTCAAAACGTATTTTTTTATCTCTACCCTTTATCCCAATTAATCTTAACAGCTTTTGAGTCTTGTTTCCATCAGGGAAACTTTTATTCCCTGGCTTAGGGATTGGTTGATATGGGGGTGGGGAAGGAAGGTTGAGCTTATAAGATGAGGGAGGAAAATATGTGTTTATTCACCCCAACTATACATTGGCATTACCTGGGGAGCTTTCAGAAAATACTGACGCCCAAGACACCATCCCATAACATTATGATTTAATGTTCATTCATCATCCACTCTGCTCTATGCTGGATGCCATGCTAGTCACCTGGCATAAAATGTTGAGCAAGCCAGGCATGGTCTCTACCCTCACAAAGTTTTTAGTCTATGGATAGAAACAATTAAATGGGCAATTACTTTTCAGGATAATAAGCACTACAATAGAAAATCTATGATGGCTGTCATAGCACAAGCAGGCTACCTAATTCAGATTCAGAAGGTTAGGAAAGGTCTCTGGAAAAAGTGGCCGCTGAAAGGAGATCCAAAGGAATTAGCTAACCAAAGGTGAGAAGAGTCGTCAGTGCGGAAGGAGCAGTGTGTGCAAAGATGTGAGGCAAGAGGGGGACATGGCTCCATGAAAGAAGTCCTGTGTGTCTAAAACCAGGCACAAGCTGGGGAAAGTAGTTAGAGCTGAAATTGGAGAAGCAAGGACCATATCACAAAGGTCTGAATCACTAGAGAAAGTCATTAAACATTCCTAATTAGGAGCAAAGGTGTCACTTATGGGGTCATCAGGTCGTGACCTTGATAAACATGGTAGCAGGGAGAAACTAAAAACTTTCATATTTAATAAGCCTTTTCAAAAATTTTCATTTTTGTGTTAGGTCGCAAATATCCATGCTATAATCCACAAAACATTTAGCCCGGAATCATGAAATCAGTAAATTCTAAAAGTCTACAAGACAGTCTTTCTTGTTTCTTAATTACATTGTTCTTAAAGAGCCATGAAATCATGCAGTAAGTCTCAATGAATTACTCACTACCTTTTCCTCAAGCCAATAACCTGGAAGTGATTGTGAACTTATTCCTCTTCTTCATCCTTGAGACCATGAATGCTTCATATACACATCCAAACACAAAGTCCTCTGTATTTTTTCTTCTAATTATTTCTGGAATCTACCTTCTTCTTTTTATTCTTTTACTAGTTGCCTGGTTGTGGCAGACAGAATAACGTTTCCCTCTATTCCTAGTTCACTGAAAGTTTGTATCATGTAAGTATGTTGGATTTTGTCAAATGGTTTTTCTGCCTCTATTGATGTTATCATATGAGTTTTCTTCTGAGGCCTGTTGATGAGACTGATTGCATTAATTATTTCTTGAGTGTTGAACCAGCCTTGCATACTTGCAACAAATACCACTTGATCACGGTATATAATTCTTTTTTTTTTTAGGTCATAGTTTAGATTTGCTAGTGTATGTTGAGGATTTTAACCTTCATGAGAGATATTATTCTTTAGTTTTCATTTTGGGTAATTCCTTTATATGATTTTGGTATTAGGGTAAAACTGGCCTTGTAGAACAAGTTAGGAAGTATTTCCTCTGCTTCTAGTTTCTTAAATGTTTGTCAGAATTCGCCAGTGAAACCATCTGGGCCTGGTACATTCCATTTTGAAAGGTTATTAACTATTGATTTGATTTCTTTAACAGATATGAGCCTATTTAGATTATTTATTCTGCCTTGTGTGAAGTTTTATAGATTTTATCCTTCAAGGAATTGGTCCATGTCACCTAAGTCATCAAATTTGTAGGCCGTAGGGTAGTTCATAATATTCCTTTATTATCTTTTTAATGTCAATGAAATCAGTAGTGATTGGCCCCTCTTTCACTTCTGATATTCATTTCTGATCTTCACTTTGTTTTCTTGGTTAGCCTGGCTAGAGATTTTTCAATTTTCTTAATATTTTCAAAGAAACATCTTTTGATTTCATTTGTTTTCTCTGTCGTTTTCAATGTCATTGATATTTACTCTAATTTTTATTATTTCTTTTGATGTAATTGCTTAATTTGATAATGCACTTCTTTAGTTTCCTAAGATAGAACATTAGATTATTGATTTTAGGTCTTTCTCCTTTTCTAATGCATATATTCAATGCTACAAATTTCCCTCTAAGCACTGCTTTTGCTGCATTCCACAGATTTTTTAAGTTATGTTATCATTTTCACTTAGTTCAAAATACTTTTGTTTCTTTCTTTTGATTCATGTGTTATTTACAACTATGTCGTTTAATCTCCAAATGAGATTTTCTAGCTATCTTTCTGTTGTTGATTTCTAGTTTAATTCCATTGTGTTGTGAGAGCACACTTTAAATGATTTCTAACCTTTTGAATTTGTTGTGTGTTTTATGGCCTAGAATGTGGCCTATTTTGGTAAATGTTTCATGTGACCTTGAGAAGTATTGGGATTCTACTCTCATTGACTGAAATATTCCATAAATGTCCATTAAATCCAGTTGATTGATGGTACTGTTTGGCTCAATTATATCCTTACTAATTTTCTGCCTGCTGAGCCTGTCAATTACTGAAAGAGGGATGTTGAAGCATCCAACCATAATAGTGGATTTGACTATTTCTTATTGTAGTTTTTTCAGTTTTTGCCTCATGTATTTTGATGTTCTGTAGGTGGCTACATACACATTAAGGTGGTTATGTATTTTGAAGGATTGACCTATTTATCATTACATAATGTCCCTCCTTATCCCTGATAATTTTCCTTGTTCTGAAGTCTGCTTTTCCTGAAGTTAATTTTGATACTCCAACTTTCTTTTGATTTGTGTTACCATGGCATATCCATCCTCTTACTTTTAATTCATTTGTGTCTTATATTTAAAGTGGGTTTCTTGTACACAACACACATTTGGGTTTTTATTCACTTTGTCAGTTTCTGTCTTTAAATTGGCATATTTAGACTAGGCACATTTAAAGTGATTATTGATATAGTTGAATTAATATCTATCATATCTGTAACTTTTTAAATATTCATTACACTTTTTTCTTTCTTTATATTCCCTTGTTTTCCTGTCTTCTGTGGTTTAACTTGAGCATTTTATATGATTTCATCTTCTCTCCTCTCTTAGGATTTCAATTATACTTCCTTTTTGTATTTCCAGTAGTTTCTTTAGAGTTTTCTGTATACATTTACAGCTAATCAAAGTCCACTTTCAAATAACATTATACTACTTCACAGGTAGTGCAGGTTACCTTACAGCACAGTATTTCCAATTCCTTTCTCCAGTTCCTTATAACATTTCTGTCATTCATTTTACTTATCCATAAGCTATAATCACCCAATACATCATTGCTATTATTATTTTGAAGTTATCTATAACATCAATTAAGAATAAGAAAGTTAAAAGTTTTTATTTTACCCTCTTTTATTTCTTCTTTAATGCTTTTCATTCCTTTACATAATTCGAGTTTCTAATCTATATCATTTTCCTTCTCTCTAAAGAAGTTCTTTTAACATTTCTTGCCAGGCAGGTCTACTGGCAACAAATTCCCTGTTTTTGTTTTTCTGAGAAAGCTGTTGTTTCTTCTTCACTTTTGAATGATAATATCACTGGATACAGAATTTTAGGCTGATGGATTTTTTTTTCAACATTTAAATATTTTACTCCAATCTCTTCTTGCTTGCATGGTTTTTCACAACATCTTAATTTTAACCCAGTGAGAACCATGTCAGACTTCTGACCTCCAGAACTGTAAGATAATAAATTTGTGTTGTTATAAGCCACTAAGTTTGCGGTGATTTGTTATGACAGCAATAGAAAATTAATACACTACTTCAGGTCTTCAGTATCTTTTAGCTTAAGTAGCCTGTAACTGATCATTCTATCTCAAGGCTTATCCTCTTCAAATCTATCTTCAACACTGTTGTCAGAGTGATTGATCAAAAACTAAAATTTGACAGTGACTTACAAATCTTCTTAAAACTCTGTAGGCTACAAAATAAAGACCAAGCACTACAACATAAAATATTAAGCCCTCCCTGACTTGGCCCACCTACCTGTTTAGCTTAAGTTTTCATCATATTTTCAAACTTTATCTTCCTATTATACCAAATTGCTTATAAACTATATTAGATAAGGTTCTTTCAATTCAAGCAAGCAGAAGTAAAAGCTGGTTAATTTAATAAAAATAGAATTCATAAAAATGGTTCTAGATAAAGTAATAAAAAGCCCTTTGAAGATAAGGATCTTTTCTCTAGAAAGTTCGCATCAAATGACTCAGCACCACAACCTATTTGTTTGTAATCCATTTGTTTTCATATGTCTGCTCAAAGTTTAAATTCCCAGAACAGAGAGGAGTGGGTTGAACTATTTTATGCCAAGAGCCCTCACTTTTCCCCAATCTCACTACCTCCATGGACCATCCTTGTGGCCAAGCAGAATAGGATAGATTGGTCCATATTTTTGGTCCAAGAACTAAGATCTATAACCAAAAGGAAAAAGAAGAAAAGCTACTGAGTAGACAAAAATAAGAATTCTATATCTATTATTTGGTTCACAATTTCATGCCATTCTCAACTTTCTTACCTAGAACAGCAATACTAGGTTCCCTATAAAAGCCAAAACTCTTCCTGTACTTACAACAATTTTGACACCAAATGTGTGGGTTTTCCACACCAAGCAATTCTCTAGTTCCCTGTGGATGTCAACCTGGTGTCTTATAATTTAATTCATTCTGACACTATGTGGAGTTAGTATAGACCCCACAAGCCTGTCCCACTTCAGACACCAATTGCAAGTTTGGGTCTCCCATACTTCTGATCAACTGGCTATAACTCAGGGTTTCCCATGACCCCTTTTTTGGGTTCTGTTTTTTGCTAAAATGCCTCACAGAACTCAGGGAAACACTTTACTATTACCAGTTTATTATAAAGGGTACAACTCAGGAACAGCCAAATGGAAGGGATGCAAAGGACAAGGTATGGAGAAGGAACATGGAGCTTTCATGCCACCTCCTGGCAGGCCACCTTCCCAACACTTTGATGGTTTCAGCAACTCAGAAGCTCTCTGAACCCTGTCATTTAGTGTTTTTATGAAGGCTTCATTACATAGACATGGTTGATTAAATCATGGGCCATTGATGATTAAGTCAATCTCCAGCCCCTCTTCTACCCTGCAGGGTCGGGGGAGGGGACTGGAAATTCAACCCTCTAATCATACCTTGCTCTTTCTTGTAGCCATCCCCCATTCTCCAAATGTCACCTTATTAGCATAAATTCAAGTATGTTTGAAAGGGGTTTATTATGAATAGTAAAAGATGCTCCTCTCACCCATATCACTCAAGAAAATCCAAGAGATTTAGGAGCTCTATGCCAAGAACCTGGGATGAAAACCAAATATTTATTTCTTCTTATTGTTACATCATATAGTGCACCTCGAACTCATGATATTGACATTCTCTACATATGTCAGTTTCCCCAACTAGGCTTTAAACCCAAAGTTTTCTACAATGGTTTTACAAGATCAAACCAACCAACCAACCTTCCTTTCTTTCTCTTCCTTCCTTCTTTCTTTCTTTCTTTTCTTACTTCCTTTCTCTTCATGCACAAGTGTAGTTTCAACTTCTGTGCACTAAAGTCTAGGTCCAGGGTGAAGAGCATTAGACATTTTAAAAGATGTTGAATAGGGATTCAAGTCAATTTGTTCTATATTTTAAGTAATGTACTACCCCAGCTGACATCAGGATTACAAAATCTAGTAGTAAAAACAGATGTATAATCAAATAAAAACATTAGAGTACACAGATAAAAGTCAGATCACAGAATTGCTCTTCCCTAACAACTATAGATATTTTTAATGTTAAAATTTAATAAAAATTTTACTA
The DNA here is from genome assembly GCA_031878705.1 of Tapirus indicus. Classification (NCBI taxonomy): domain Eukaryota; kingdom Metazoa; phylum Chordata; class Mammalia; order Perissodactyla; family Tapiridae; genus Tapirus; species Tapirus indicus. The sequence continues at coordinate 112,790,657 of CM062918.1, read as the reverse complement.
ACAGCAACAAATTATTTAGAAAGGTACACATCATGCCATAATCACCAAAAAAAAAAAAAAAATGTATCCCTTACACATCTGGGGGATGTGTAACAAACAAACGAATCATTAAAATATATGAAATAACAGTTTTTAAGTTTTAAAGTCACTGGCCTTCAAGCAACAAAGTTCAGTGATCCCAGAGAGATGGGAAGCAAATAAGGTGAGCCCTGTGATTGTCCCAGTTTGCTTCTGTGAGAGCATATCCAGGTTGCCGCACAGGGAGGGGGAGCCCAGGCAGACCCCAGCAGGGTCCACGGGATGAGCAGATGGAGTTGAGATTCCAGGTAGATCAGCAGATCCAGAGTTCAAAGGACAGAGTAGCAAAGAGGAAGGAACTATACACAGAGAAAACTCCAATGACGCCCACTGGGTCCTTTGCAAAGATTCAGCTGAGTACTTATCAGCCCTTGCATGTGAGGAAACGACGCAAGGCGGGGGAAAGAACCACCTTACCCAGAACCACAAACAGTGTCTGTTCCCATCAGCCAGATTCATGGGGCATAGGGTGGAGAACACAGAAGTACATAGAAGGGTCTTTTCTCAATAGTAGGGAATAATTCGGTATAGACGAAGTGCTGTCCAGTCCCACCTAACAAAGCCAGAAAGCAAGACCCATGGGACAACTTCAATTGACCTAATATACTTATCAGTGAGGCTGAGAGAAAATATTTGCAAGTCATATATCTGATAAGGGAATTGTATCCAGAGTGTTTAAAGAACTCTCAAACCTCAATATTAAGAAAAGAGACAACCCAGGGGCAGCCCAGTGGCATAGTGGTTAAGTTTGCACGCTCTGCTTCCGTGGCCCAGGATTCGCAGGTTTGGATCCCGGGTGCAGACCATCACACTGCTTGTCGAGCCATGCTGTGGCAGTGTCCCATATAAAGTGGAAGATGGGCACGGATGTTAGCCCAGGGCCAGTCTTCCTCAGTAAAAAAGAGGAGGATTGGCAATGGGTGTTAGCTCGGGGCTAGTCTTCCTCACAAAAAAAAAAAAGAAAAGAGACAACCCAATTTAAACAAAAAAGACAAAAATTTGGACAGACACTTCACAAAAGAGGATATATAGATGGCAATTAAGCACATGAAAAGATGCTCAACATCATTAGTCAGAGAGAAATGCAATTTAAAACCATAATGAGATACCACTACACACATTTTGGAATTGCTAATATCAGAAAGACTGGTCATGCCAAGTATTGGTGATAATATAGATGAACTGGAACTTTCATATACTGCTGATGGGAACTAAAATGGTACAACCACTTTGGAACAGTCTGGCAGTTTTTTGTAGTTAAACTGACATCTACCATATGATCCAGTCATTTCACTCCTAGGTTTTCCCAAGAAAAGATTAAAGTATATCTCCATACATAGATTTTAAATGACTGTTACAGCAACTTTATTTATAATAGCTAAAACCTGGAACCAATCCAAATGTCTATCAACATGTGAATGAACAAACAAACTCTGGTATATCCAAATAATGGAATACTCAGCAATACAAAGGAATAAACTATTGATAAACAGTACAATAACTAATAACTACAATAAACTAATAAACAACAAAAAAACTATTGACACATACTATGATATCAATGAATCTCAAAATAATCATCTTAAGTTAAAGAAACCAGGTAAAAAAAAAGTACATGTTGTATGATTTCATTTATATAAACCTAGTAAATCCATACTAATCTATGGTGGCAGTGGTTGCCTAGTAATGGAGGTAAGGATAGTGTGCCAGGGAGAGAAAGGAGGAAGAGATTACACAAAGACATGAGAAATTTTGGTCAGTGAGAGAGATGCAATTATCTTGATTATGGTGATGGTTTCATGGGTATGCACATATGTCAAACTTATCAGGTTGTATTCTTTAAATATGTGCAGTTTACTGAATGTCAATTATAACTCAATGAAGTTTTATAAAAGGTAATATCCATTGAAAGATACAAAAATTGGTGTGTGGCTGGAACATAATTCTAAATTTACCTTTTTACCTCCTTCATTCCAACCCAACCCAGAAGCAGGTCAGAGGAAAAAAGGCAAAAAGACAAAGTCCCAGGAACTCTTATCAACCCAGGAAATCTCTTGCATTTGGAGGAGACTATTAAGGGGCTGAAAAGAAAAAGAAGTAGGAAAAACTCTCGACAGTGCAAGCACCTGTTTATCAGCTCTGGAAATCGGTAGCAGCATGAATAACTACTAGAACTCATGATTTTGATGTAGTCAAGCAGAGCATAAAGGCATAATCAGAAAAACCTAATTATAGAAGGAAAAAGAAGAATGTAAGTGACAAGATGTTTTGAGAGAGGAGGAGACCAGGTAAAGAGGTGCCAGGTGATGTTTCTCTCCCCATCTCCTACACTCCAAGGGATGAATAATGCTAGAGTCTTAAGTTTTTCTCTGTCCTCTATTCTAAACCTTTTGGCACTGTTTTTCCTGAAGCTGGAGTTGGGTTGGCAAGAGTTGCTAAGCATAGATAGAGAAAAAGGAACACTTTAACAGAAGCGAAGGCTTTTAGTTCCATGTTTTGCCAGTGGAATAATTTTAAAACTCTCCCAAAGGGGTAAGATACATGCTCAACTAAGTAGCATGAATGTGTCTCACAAGATTAAAGAAATCTCAGATGAGAGAGAGAGAGGAGTCGAGTTCTCTAAACAAACTGTACATAGTTTCAGGTAAGGACCAAGCATCCTGCCATGCCCTTACACGTTAGAAGAATGGGTTGAGCATGTAATAAGTCATCAAACCATATATCTGAAAGATCAAGGCCTCGTATAAAGTGAGAAGGAAGTCAAATTGGGTTTTGATGGAGCTGACTATGTTAAGCACCAACAGGTTAAAAGAAATGTCAAATATGCAAATCACAAGAGCCAAAAAGAGAAGGAGGAAGGGAAAGAGAGGGAGGAGGGGAAGAGGTAAAAGAGACAGGATGGAAAATAATGGAAAACAATATATAACTAAAGATAATGAAGAGATTCTCCATGAGTGTTTCCTTCTATATCATTAACTAATTAAAACACAAATTCGATTTTTTTAATCCACAAAGGTAAAGTTACTTTTAAAAAAAAAATAAAATAAGAAGATGATTGTAAAGTAAAGGACACAAATTAGAAAACACCATTTTATAATTAAATTTAAAAGAATAGAGAAAAGATGCTTGACATTTTTACTTTTGGGCTGGGGATGAAGGGATTTTACTTGGATTCCTTTGACTTCTCTTTTGCTTCTTAATAAGCACATAAAACCAGTACCATTAAAATGCAATAAGTAAAATATTTAATAAAGTGGATCAACAAAGCCCAAATCCTTAGAACCACTACTTGATATAATTACAGTAAATTCATAAAGAAAAAAATCAAATGATCAAAACAATTAGAGAGAAGACAATAGATATGGAGTACAAATATGATCCAAACTACATGTTACTGGTTTCCCTGCAGTAAACAACACAACAAATGAGATAGAAAAAGTTTTCAATGATATAATACAAGAAAAATTTCTGAAATTAAAGAATTGAATCTGCACTTTATAGGGAGATATTGTATCCAGGAAAAAATTATATCATCACTAAGAAGGAAGAATGTGATGAATGGTGCAAAAGTACAATGTACTACATCAGTTCAGAGGAGGAAAAGATTAAATCTTACCAATGGAATGAGAGAAGGCTTCATGGCAGAGAGATCATCTGAGATGTGACTTGAGAGCTAGATTTCTACGGAAGCTGATGGTGGGGAAATATGCAGCCAGTAGTTTGAACTAAAAGTAAGGTGAGAATTGTTTGGGGAAATGCCATGAATGGAAGGTTGACAGAGATGTAAATATGGAAGTAGAGCTTAAGAGTAGAAGTAACTGAGAAAACTTAACCAAAGTGCTAAACCTGAATTTCATTCCATAAGCAACAGGAAATTTTTTGAGTGAGGCTTCTACATATTACTTTTTTATTCCAATGCACTATTCCTTACCCCTAAGACAGGAATTTCAAATAAAAGCTATCATTAATATTTCAGACTGAATTTCACTTCAACCCTTCCTCCAAAAAACTGTGGCAAAGCTTAGCCCACTGGTTTTTAAACTAGGACATTTGGCAATGTGACATTTTCGGCTGTCACATCCAGGAGGAGGGTGCTATTGGCACCTAGTGGATAAAGGCCAGGTATGTTGTTATTCATGCTATAATGCAAAAGACAGCCCCCTCACAACAAAGAATTAGCAGTCCCAAATTAGTGCTGAGGTTGAGAAGCTCTGGCCTAAAACTAAGCTAACCAGCAAAACCAAAACAAATATTTACCAATTTTCTTGTGAGATGTCCAAGCAGTTGCAAAACTGCTGACAGTAAGAGACTCTAAATGCCTCTTCTCTCCATCCACAGACTCCTTGTCCCAATACAGAAATATCTCTCTACCCCAATTCTATCCAAAAATACAGTGACTACTTAATCCTGCCATGCTGCTCATCCTGGACATTCAAAGATTCTGACTTAATAAATTCCCTTTCTATAATCTATTGTATTCTGAATCTCATCCTGATATTATTCTATACTTCTTCCCTCCAACTAATTCTGCCACTGCTGCCTTCTCAACTCTTTCCTCTGTGCTCTCTAGAATCCCATTCCTTTATAAAGAAATTATTCTTCATGGTCATCTTCTTCACAGGATGCTCATGTATTTTCCTACAGCTTTTTCAAGTGTCCCAAGCACCATGAGGGCTGGGAGGAGAGTAGTCATTAATCTTAATTTCTATTTCTTCTTTTAAACCATAACGTCCCTTTCTTGTAATCACATTTTTAGGGTCAATGCACCTGGCTACATACTCTCAACATCTCCTTTATCCGTCATTTTTGATCCTCTTGGTCACACACTCAAATTCATTAAAGATGCTGGACCTCTCTTATCACAAGGACAGTCGTGATCATGAGTGTTTCCAATGTTCATGTGAACAACTTATCCAACACCCTAGACCTCCTCAACTCCAGGGAGTCTATATCCACTCTTTCACCCATCCACACCCAAAGGCATAATGCTTTGAACTGCCCCACTTCTGAAAAAACAAACAAAAATCAGAATCTCAGTTCTTTACTGCTCAGTTCTCTACTGCTACATTAGCCAGCACACCTAGGTACTACAGAAACCAACTCTGGCTAATTTAAGCAGGAAAAAAAAACTACTGGAAGGAAATTGGGTAACTAAGAGAATGATCAGGAAGGCTGGAATGCGGCTCTGAAAATGGTGGGATAAAGTGAAGCAAGGTAGGCAGAACAGCAGCTGTGATCATACCATTTGATCCACCAGGAAAGCCACCACTGCCTTCTACCAACTCTGATGGCTGGAGTTGAAGCTTGATTCACTGTCACTCTTCCCTGAATATTGGATCTGGCTACTGCCACTGCCACGATGGATGTTCTATTGTCTTTGATTCTTTGCAAGACTAGTTCCTTATTCAGAAATCAAGACAAGTGTGTTTCATGCCACCATGCCTTCATGCAAAGCTCCCCATTGCTTTCTTATCCTGGAAAGCTCATTTTTCAAAATCTAGCTCAAAGGTCTCTTGTGAAGCTTTGTCTGTCTCACCCAACAGAGTTAATCACTCCTTCCTTTGAATCGTCTGTGTACCTAGTATCTCAATTACAGCATTTTTAATATTTTATTGCAATTTATTTATTTGCAAGTCTGTATTTCTTACCAAATAGCCAGTGCCTTGAAAGCAAACACCATACTTTATTTATCTGTGCATTCTCTATCACAGTATCTAGCACATTGTAGGTGTAAGAGTTATTTAATACTGAGAAGAGCCTATCCTTTTCATTTTTACACCAATGTTGAAGACTCTCTAGTGTGTTATATAAAGGATTTCCATATCTTTTTGTGAATGGATAGAGGTGATTTTTAGATTAAAGTTAAAAGAGTGAGGCAGGCCAAGCAGAGCTATCCCTGTGTGTAGGCAAAGTGGACTTGGGCTTAAAGGCAACTACATGAGATATCACTTCCACTACCTTTGAAGATAGCCCATTGGTTCTGGAAAGTTCCCTATTAAAACACAAATGTTCACACATATAGTCAATAGGTTATTAGATAACTGCAAAGGAGAAGAGGATGTGAGAAGTGGAAACAGAGAGAGGAAAGGAGGATAGGAAAGCTCTGGGGGCTTGAGAGGAGGGGTAAGTGAGTATTCCAGTGGGGAGGCACAGATCCACAAAGAGGCACTGGCTTATTAGAAGAATACTACAATTTCACTTCACCTATGTCACAATTTTGCCAGATCAAGCCAGTCCTAATCAAAGATAAGGACTTGGGAGCCTACAAAACAAATTCCACCCAGTTTCTTGAATCTCTTAAGTGAGAACACATTGACATTTTAAATGTTAATATAATCATTTCACTTTTTCAGTTTGCTTTTTAATAAAATATAGAATGAAGCTAAGAAATGTTTATAGTTGTGAGTGAAAATAAAGAAATATAGTATATTTTATAACCACAATAAAAATTAAAATATGGTAAGAATTTGAAATTGAGATTTCAAACAATGGCATAAACTGGACTTGTGATTTTAGGCACCTAGTTTTGAAAAGAAATCATGTGTTCAGCAATCATTGAGGTTAACCTCTCAGTTCTCTCAATCCCTCATGGTACGTTACATGTTACAGGCTAAATTATAGTAACTTGGAAGGATATGGAGGAAGGACTACACTAGGAGTTTAAAAACAAATTTAAGTATCTTTCTATCTTTGGCACTCAACTTGCTCTTACAATAACGAAAAACTCAAAAAAAACACAAAGAATGAATGTCTTTAAATCTTGATTACTTTCTGGGTTTTGGTATCTACTACAGACATCTGATTAAGCATAGGAGCTATAAAGCCATGACCTCCTCTCCCCACAAAAATCAGTTGGTCAACCCACTTATAGGTAGACTACAAATAACAAAGAGAAGCTGGAGCAAGTACTGTCAAAAGTTCATTACTTAAACCTGGTAATAATTAAAGCAAAGGCCAGAATCTAATTTATAAAATGGACATAAATACATTTTATGCTTAAAAGAATCTTAGCTGGGCATACTTTCATTTATGTTAGTTTTCATTTATAATAATGACAAAAAGTGTAGAATTTTTTTCATGGCAATTAACACAAAATATGGTGGAAAGAAGTTTTAAAGCATCAAAGAAATAAACACTTAGAAATATAAAATTTTAAAGTATAAAATAAATTTACAGTCTAGAGATGGAAGGGTCTCTAAGCTCATTTTGTCCATCATCTCATTGTAAAGAAGAAACTGAAGCCCAGAAAGAATGCTCCCTGTTCAGCATCACACAGTTGTGAAACAAGGACCATTCTGGAACTCTTGTATCCCAGACTTTTAAACCAGGCAAACTACAGTCCATGGATTAAATCGTACCTGCCATCTGTTTTTGTTTGGCCTGGATGGTTCATGCACTTTTTAATACTTGGAAAAAACTTGAAAATTGTAGTATTTTGTGAGAGATGAAAATTATCTGAAGTTCAAATTTTACTGTCTACATATAAAGTTTTATTAGCAAACAGCCACACCTAATTCATTTATGTATTAACTATGTTTGCCTTCGCACAACAGACCTGAGTAGTTGTAATAGAGACTACTGCCCACAAAGCCAAAAATATTTACCATCTGGCTCTTCACAGAAAAAGTTTGTGGACCACTGTATTGTCTCAAGAAATGAGTTTAAGAAATAAGTCCTGAAGCCAGCATTCTGATTTCACCTGTCAAAAAATAATGTGTACATAATTTCTAATTAATCAACCTCAGATTTTTTTTTAAAATGTATTCAAAAAGCTCCTATAACGCTTATTTGGGTTTGAATTGTTCTTTGTTTTAGGCAAGGTAATTTGGTTGCATGGAGTAGAGACATACTCAAGTGAGTTGAAGCAAAAGAGAATACTAAGGATATACCTGGAACTCAGGGAAAGCCAGAATTGCAAGACATCATTGAAAAGACCTCCCAGAGGCTGGAGCCAAAGGGTGTTTCTGATTTTTAGTGGACTCTAGCTACTTTAGAAGCAAGAAATCAAGAAAGTTTTTCCTAGTCCTCTGTTGTATTTGACAGCCATATTCCTCACGAGTATTTCTTTTTCTCCTAATAAAAACTGGCTCTTTTGGTTTATTTTCACTCTACACTATTTCAAAACTTTACTGTCCCATTCAGGTAAACTAGTCTGAACGCAGCTTTCATGACGTGGTAGGTACAGCAACTGTGATTGGCTGAGTTGATTCTTAAGGCATTTATTAACCTAAATACCCCAAAATGCATATGTTTGGCTTAACTCATCCTTTAATTTAGGTAATGGGCTGCGGGGAAGTCTGTTATTTGGCTTCCCTCAAATCAAGAATTCACATTATTACAGTCATCCATGGTTCAGAAGATGGCTGCCTCAGAATAACCCTCCATCAGAGCCTGGAATTACGGATGTTTCCTTTAGAAGAAGCTGTAGTTGAGTTGTCATCTCCCAAAATGTTTCTTCTTGGTTCCCATGCATCATATTTTTCTCTCTGGCTACATTTTAAATTCCTTTAGAGGATTTAGGGAAGAAATCAATTCTACTTTTATATCCATGATTGTATTTAATAGAACTTATTTAAGGGTGATCAAAATTAGTTGTGGCGTGAATGATCATTTCTACCAACAGGTATGACAAATAAATCAACAGACTTGGGATTATTCTAGACCAAAAAGATCTAAATCATCCAACCGTGAAAATTCATTAGGTTTTTTTCTAAGTAAAATGTGTGTTGTGGGTGTATTTTTTTCCAGAATCAGCCCTCCACTTTGGTTCAAAAGAGAGATTTTGATTTTCATATTTTATATTTTAGTATAAAAACTCATGAACATAGAGAGTGTAATCCAAGAGAAAAACAAAGATTCTAAAAATAAGTTGGAAATAAAATAAATTCAGAGAAATAGTTTACATGTTAATGACTGATTTTTTTCCTCAAGTGCAAGAATAATAATACATATGAAACTGCCTAACTAGGCTTATCACATAGGACGTCTCAAATTTGAGAATTCTTTCGTTGGTGGCCCTGAATCTAAAGCTTTTCTTTATAATCAAAGCTTTTAATATTAGTCAATAAGTTTGCAAAATGCAATAAAATTTTACACTACAACTTGACAAAGAATCATTGATTAGTGCAATTTTTGTTTTTTCTTCACAAAATTGGTGACCACCACAATACAGAATTTATAACACTTAATGTGAAGAGTTTCATATGTTAAAACATTGAGATAAACATTTCAAATATTATTTCCACCAACCAGGATTAAATCTATATATTAAGTTAAAAACTAAATATGATTTTATAATTTGTATATTTATTTTCTCTAAATTTCATCATTTAAAAAAATCTATTTAATAAAAAATACAGTATAACTTAATTCGAGCCCATTTGAGACTTCATATTTGTACTCTAACAATAAATTTCAAGACAGTGGTAGCATTAGCATAATAAAAAATTAATCCAAATCCATCTTTTCCAAAATGACAATCAGATGCTCAGCAAAGAAACAAAGTCAAATATTTAAATGCCTGTATATATAAAATGGAAGATTTTTTAAACTAATTTAGATAACTAGAATAATAAGCGGTCTCACACAATGTTACAGTTTTTAAAATAGAGAATGCACTCATCTATGTTGTAAGTAATAAAGTTGATTTTCTTTTAACAGATCACTAAAATATGTGACAATAGTGATTATATGTCTATTTCATAATATCACTTAAATGTATCCATCTTTCTCTGACATATAAATACATAATATAGTATTATTCTTCCTAAAAGAAACTGACTATATGAAAGTTCAACATATGGGGAAATAATAGCATGCCTATGAAAGTAAAGGAGAAGCTCTTATGATATGACATTAAATTCTAGATCTAAAGTTGTTCTGGGAATAGTTATTTACACTGCTGGTAAATTTCATATTAGAGGTCCTAGTCTATTGAGTACTTTCCTCTTATTCCCATCATAAAAAAAAAAAAAAAACACATAGAACAAACACTTCTCTAAATACAAAAATCCTGTCCTGGACTTCTAATATCTCTGTGTTTAAAATCCTCACAAACTGCCTCTACCTGTAATGAAATATCTATATACATTCATAGTTATCTAATAATTTATACCATTGTTCTACTGCCTTTATTTTACTGTAACTTTTGTAAAAAAGATTTAAAACCAAATTTTCCAAAAGAAGAGCTGATATTTTCCAGAGGATTTGAATACAGAAAGTCTGTGTGAGTGGCTCATAAAATATTATCTTATTAAATGCAACCATATCTTAATACTCAGTTGGACTTCAATTATTTAAATCATTCCATTTTTTATTTGGCATTTATTTATCTTAATGTTAATATAATGTCATACTACAAAGAAATGTATGCGACATTAATGGACTATCAAGTCCTGTCCTTATTGTGTAAATTTGGATTTATCTTTGGCCATCTTCTACCTCCATCCACTACCTCCCTTCTGCAATATAACTACTTACAGGAAAAGCCCAATATCAACATAGTTCACCAGTTATAGGAAACTTGTCTTAGTCCTCTCCATATCCATTTCAATAAAGGACTCAATATCTGTATCAGATACATGGAAATAGTCTACTAATATGGATACTTACACATTTACATATATATGAACATATATAATATATATAATATTGAATCATTTCATTTAGTATTATAAAATATTAACTTCAGAAGTTCTTCCCTTCTACATATAAATGTCCTCACAAATATTGGAAATAATTCAAAATATGTGACAACTTTTGTGATTATTAATTCATACCAAAGAAAAAGACTCAAGTCATGCAAGAAGGAAAAATATTGCGAAGTAATTTGTAGGAAAACAGAAATTGTGGCATATTGAACTTGGGAACCCTTTTGTAACATTATGAATATGTGCATTGAATAAAGATGGTAAGTTTGTCAGCACACCTCAGAAATGGTTTCACTTGCCTGCTTCCTTCCACTGAGGTAGCAAACGAAAGAAATAGCTACTGTCCTTTCTCTCCCAACATAAATTCTACTCACTCTGTGCGAGTAGGCAGACGTTATAAATATACCTTATTTTTCAGGCAGCAAAAACTTACATCCTTCCCAGTCCACAAATTGGTAGTAAAGTAGAATAAAATGTAGGATCTGCCGTGTTGCTTTTGCTTTTACCATTAACATTAAATTAATATTTGTCCGCTTTTAGGAAGGTCAGATACTAGAAAAACAAACAATCTAGAGACAAGCAAAATTTAAAATTTACCCCAACGCTACACAAAATCTAACCAAACGAACTGTTTCTTGCTGGGTATTTTGCTTAACACATTATTCAATGTGAAACAGAGGGAGTTTCTGGGAGATTCTATGCTGTTTCAGTTCTAACACAGGTAGGACATAGTACTATTGTCCACGGAATTTACAAATTTCCAAATTATGTGTCAGTGTTTGAACCAAAATATTCCCTACAAACTTTGTATTTTTTAGGTATCAGGGATTAAAGGGGACTGTTAAAAATCAAGAGAGAAGGGGAAAGATGGGGGAAGGGGAAAATAAGGCAAAATCAGGGAAAGCATTGTCCATCATGACAACCTATCCATCATGGACCTTTGTTTAGAATTCTCAATAGGCCAGAACACAAGGTTTTTGTTTGCATAGACATTTTTTTGGTGACAAGCAGTTTCCCTGCGAGCTAGCTATGATCCTTACCCACGTTATTCCTTCACAAACTGGTGGTTTGCTATCCACCAGGGATATAGCCTCTGGGGAACTCTTTTCTCTTTCAAGCACCGTTTTGCAAGAGAATGGGCATAATGCTTTTTCTCTTTCCTTCTAACCTTACTTTTGCTCTCTGGTCAGCTTCATGTCAAAGTATTAATGTCTATTTTCAAAGAAAATTAAAGCCTCCCTAACATTATAAGTTGAATCTACTGTCCCCAAATTCCTTAGCCAGATGCTCTATATAATGTTTTGAAGACATACATATATACAATTATTATACATATATATATAATCATTATTAAAATGGTTTATTAAGGCATTGTACATTGTTTTCTCTGGATCCTGAGATTTACGCTGTTCACTGACATTTCCCATCTATACGGTTGACTCATGATTTGGAAGCCAACTACAAAGAATGGATTAGCCAGTGAACATGGATCCAAACAAGATCTGGCCCAAGGTTCTTCTAGAAGGACTCCACTGGGAATTGGTGGTCTCTTTGGACAAAAATACCAAAGTATTTGTATTTTTGTGAGATTGTGAGCCCATTGTGGTCTGTGAAAGCAAAATGATAAGCAATCACCTTGGCAATCCTCAAAAACCAAAATCTATTTTGTATGACTGAATCACAGTAAATTACTTTAATCTGATCTGTTCCCAGGCAGTGAGATGTCCCGACCCTGATGGGATACCTAGAATCTGAGTGTAGGACAATGCAAAGATTTTGGTCCTTGGTATCAAATGATTGATTCTAGGTTCCACTTTTTTTCTACTTAAAAAATAATTTTTTCAGCTTTATTGAGGTATAATTGACAAATAAAATTGCAAGATATTTAAACTGTACATCACAGTGATTTGATATACATATACCTTAGGCTTTACTTTTCATCCACAGGTATTGCCTATGACAACGTAAACTCTCTGAGCTCGAATATTTTTTTTTGTAAAATAAAATTTACACTCATGTCATACAGTTGCTGTGAAGACTTCAGTAAGACACCTACAGAAAATGGCTGACACATAGCAGCTGCTCATAAACGTGCTCTTTCCTCTCCTCAAGAATTTTCCTAGGGGGGCTTAAGAAAACTAGAGGGCCAGTTACCATTTTCAAGAGATCATGAGAGGAACTTATTAAAAGATTGCATTCCCTGTTACTTAACTAATGATAAAATACGAGAAGAAAATGTATTACTATTATAGGGGTGTGCACACTAAAGTTGGCGTGGAGCTATAGGGAGACATACAAACTGGTGTGACTAGAATATCCATTGTGAGGCACGGAGTAATAGAGTAGTCTGGAGAGGGTGATCATTTACCTGAGAGTGGCAATGAAGAATTCTACAGAGGGACTAATTTAGTCAGATTCAAATTTCAGATAGATAATTTTGGTAGCAGAATGGAGCATAGATTGGGGAACGGAGGCAAGAGTAAAGATGGGAATCAAAAGTTTAACTGTTCACTTGAGGAGTAACAGGAACCTGAATAAGAACAGTGACAAAGGAGCAGACAGATAGACAGGAACATCACAACTCGGTTTTGCATGTCCTGTGAGGGTGCCACAAAACGGCAAAGGGAATATAGAAAGAGAAGTCTTGAGGGAGAAAATAGAGATGATTTCAGCCTCAAGGCTGAAAGGAAGCAAATATTTTTCATCCCACCTATCTAGTTTAGGTGAATTTAGATTTTAAACATTCCTTGTTTAAACCAGGAAATGATAGCTGAGGACCTTGAGGATTATAGATCACTTAATATTTTAAGGAATACAATATATGCCAGTAACTAATGAAGCCACAATATTAAAATATTATGATATTAGGTCATAGATAATATGTCCATATATTCCAAATCTAAAACCAGGACATGTCTGATAATAGATTTTTTTTCATTGTGAACTTAATTATACATAAATAATTCAAAGAGTAGATTACCTTTAATTATACATTTAGAGACCTGCTTTTATTTAAAAGAGAACTTTTTTTTTCGATGAGAAAGATTGGCCCTGAGCGAACATTCATTGCCAATCTTCCTCTTTTTGCTTGAAGAAGATTGTCCCTGAGCTAACATCTGTGCCAGTCTTCCTCTATTTTGTACGTGGGACGCTGCCACAGCATGGCTTGATGAGTGGTGTGTAGGTCCACTTCTGGGATCCAAACCCACGAACCCCAGGCTGCTGAAGTGGAGCATCCTAACTTAACCACTATGCCACCGGGTCATCCCCAAAAGAGAACATTTTTATGAAATCTAGACTGATCTGGAAAATCCAGAGTATACAGTCACTTCTATAACATACAGAAGAATTGACCACTTAAATTAAAAAACACACGAAAACAATTTTAGTCATAAAACCTTTAACCATTTCATTAAAAATACATGTATTTTGCTAGGACTGAGGTAAACTTGGTTATCACCACTATCCACTTGAACTTTTCACTTTGGAAATAACATTGTGACTCAACATGCTAATATATGTTATCTTTTTAGACAAGTACAGACTAATATCATTCGTTAGTGAGTAAGTTTCTTTCCCTACCTGGTCTAGGCATTAAAAAAATCAAGCACTCAGATTCCACTTGGTCCAAAGCAACTTTGGGTGAATATCACAAAACGTTTTAAATTCTTTTCTTTTGTGCTTCTTTTTCTTCTTTTTTTCCCCTTCTAGAGAAATATGGGAATCCATACAATTTCATCTTAAAGGCTATACCCTAATTGCAGGTGGCTTGTCCTATTAGCCTACATGCTTTCATAGTTTTTGAACTATATCCTTACCTATTTCCAGTCCTACATTTCATTAAAATATTTAAAGAATTATACTATGATATTTTACAGTATTTTCCATGCATGGGTACAGCTTCTATTATACTAGTCAGATGGAAAAACCCAAAACTTGGGTCTCTCAGTTTTTAATTTTGGTAGTTAGGTAGGAAAACTTACATAGGTGCTTGTACATTTGAACCATGACCATGTCATTCAAGTTGATCATAATCACATCAATGTGGATTCATTGATATTCTTAGAAATTTTAAAGGAATGTATCAGAAATGATGAAATAATCTGAAAAAAAAACTTCAAATAAGAAAAACTTCTTATCCTAAGAAATGCCTGAGATGACTTTATTGCATCAATTTTAATAACATTCATTATTATCATTTTTAAAAGTTTTATCATTAAAAAAAAACAATGTGTCCCTGACACACAATGAATTCACTCAAATATTTCAACAGTTATCCTGGGTAACAAAATTTGCTCTACTGACTTGTATTGTTTTATTCCAAGTCCCACTGAAAATAAAATTGATCACAGAGCTAAGTTATGGTCACTATAATTTAGTTGCACCTTACAGTTATATCTTAAATGTCATCAGCACTGCCTCAAATATAAAGTACAAGATAACTCTCGGTTCCTTCTTCTTTGCCCTTGTTTTACTACTGCTTAAAACTTTCAATTAATCACACTCATTTATTTAAAGATTTAAGGTTTAATATAAAGCAGAAAACCAAACCACATAATCATAGTGACACTGATTCAATGGATCATTGAATCTCTAGCTTTACCAGAGAAGCAACTCTTCAATGAACTACAAATGGCATGTCCTTTAGAAGAGTTTCTCTGAGAAAGGAAAACAATATTTGTGTGTCATATTTTAATGACAGAACACATAGAAAAATCTACAGTGACAATGAATTTTTCACCCTACCCCAAATTTCAAAATCACTTTTTTGCATATAGACTAGAATTTCATGTATAAAAATAAATCAATTTCTGCAAATTTCTAGAAATGTATCTGTTATAAAAAATGGGATACATCTACAACTGAGCAGCAATTGAGGTGTGACACCAATTTGTTTGTAGCATCTGTAGTCTGACTGATTTCCAGGTTCCATTTGGCTTCTGTGGTTATGATAGAGAAGGAGTCCCAAGGAATTCTGAGCTTTCAACTCTCAAATCCTGAAGATCTGTTAGAATTGTGGTGCCATTGACAGAACAAAGAAGTCACACAGAGAGGTTAACTTTTTGGGAAAATGCTATAAGTTTAGTTTGCACTAATTGTGCATTCAACGAATGCCTGACAGGGAGTTTAAAATAATAAGTACCATTAAATAATGTTTTAAATTTAGCAAAGCACTTTATAATTTTCATCTCATTTGATCTCCACAAAAATCCCATGAGTTGGTAAGCAGGACAGGTATTATCACTATCAAATTCATTTTATAGGTGAGAAAATTTTGGAATGGAAACTATAGATTTGGGAAGAAGACAAAGTATTTTGAACCTGCTGTTTTTACACCACCATTTGATGGGTTAATATTTTGAGCCCTAACTTTGATAGTTTGATACTTTGACTACCTATTTATGAATATAAATATTTTATCATTATAGAAACATTGATACATTTTTATTCATTTTTTAGAATATTTTAGGTTATTTTTTAGAACAAATCCATTAAGCCATTTTAACTCCATGATCAACTTGTTACATACTATAGTTAAATAATTTTCTGATCCCGATTGTTGTGTTTCTTTTACTGAAAATTTTTAATTGGGATCAATTATTTGATTAACAAATCAATTTTTGTCCACATCAAAACTTTTTAATGATTATACTTTCTGATGGCTTGTTTTGGGTTATTATTCTACCAAGATAAATTTTTTCTGCATCTAATATTATACATAAATATTTTGATAAGATATTATTTTTCATCTAATTTTAGTTAATAACAATTGTTTTCATGTGCAGTTGTAACCTTTCTTGGTCTTATTTTGCGTTGATTATTTCTAGCAAGTTCACTTATTAGGGGCCACCAACCCAAAATGCCAGTGGGCCTAAAATGGTAGCATCAACATAGCTTGCTTTGAGTTGGGTGTTATCTGTGTTTAGATGATACTTCTTGCAAAATCTGGAGTAATACTC
This sequence comes from Tapirus indicus, assembly GCA_031878705.1. Lineage (NCBI taxonomy): Eukaryota > Metazoa > Chordata > Mammalia > Perissodactyla > Tapiridae > Tapirus > Tapirus indicus. The sequence goes on along the minus strand of CM062918.1, from coordinate 112,773,970 downwards.
AGTTTAGAGAGCAAAAAGAAAAATATGAACCAGGAAAGGATTTAGAGATCACTGAATTTTAAACCTCATATATGAGAATCTCTAGAAACCAATATTTCTTCAACAGATTATATTTTCTACATCATTGCACTTCCTTTATGTTAAGAAGTAATGAGTGAAACTCACCGTTTCCAACCAACCAGCATGAAGGAGAGGTACTGAATTGAATGAGATACAAGAAATCATTTCATTGGTATAAAGAATTTCAGAGGAAGAATTTAACATTGAAAATTTGTTGGAATCAGATGGAATTTCAAAAGATGCCTACTCGGATTGCTGAGCAAAATAATGTCTCAATAGCTATATTCAAATTTTGTTAGACCACCATTCAGAACATCTAAGGTCTGAGGCTAGTTCCTTCACCTCTTCCAACATAATAATTCTATAACTTTTCAAAAATATCTCATTGTTTAGCAACATTAACAATTTATTCATGTTTACTATATGGAGAGATTAAGGCATTAAGACAACCAGTGCAAGTGACACCATGAGAAAAATAAATGAAAATCCTTTACTCAGAAAGGCAATATGTAACTTGAAGGGTAACAGCACAAGTTTCAGAGTCAGATAGATGTGTATTCAAGTGCTTCCTCTGCAACATACTAGTGGGATCTCTTGGGCAAGTTTATTTTCTCTCTCCAAAAGCCTCAATTTCTCCATTTATTAAATGAAGATAATCATAGCTCCTATTTCACAGGTTTTTGTGGGGATCAAGTACGATAAGGTATCCAGAGAACTTAAGCCAGGACGAGTAATACATCAGATATTTAATAAATGTGAGTTAACTGAAAAGGACAATAATATACGTTTAAAGTGTTTTAAATGTTTAAAGCACGGTAAGGATAATAGTTTTGCACTGAATCATATGTCACTGACATTATCATAGGCATTATTCTCTATTAGTATAAACATGGCCTGTAGAATCAAGCCAATGATGCTATAAAATACCACTGTCCTACACGTTCCAAATATCCCATGGTATTTGCAAAATATGCTTGTGACGGGAGACCAAAGAGATTTTTATGCAGACATCTGGTAGACCTAATTTCATATTTTAGCTATAGCAAGTGATACCAAATATCTCCTACACTGTGTCTTAAATTCAATGATTTTTAAATTATCGTTCTAAAATGTATAAGATCTTACAAAGTAAGTATCTTTGTATTCATTTTTATAAAACAGCATATGTATTACCTGTACCGGTGTTTAGAAGAATCTTTGCTATTTTTAAGTAAAATAAATTGTCAAATCCTGTTGTCTAGAGTAAATTTTCAGTTCCACAGTATAGTATAGGATATTTCTTTGCCTTTATATACATGGAGAATTATTTAACTTCAAGAAAAACAAAGATAACCTGTTAAAGAAAAAAATTAAGACTTTATAGGAACCAACCCTGTCTTACAGTTTTTTGTTGTTGTTGTTAATTCATTGTACTCTTGAAGAGTTGTAAAAGGATATTAGAATTAGAGCTAAATATAGGAAGTTCTGGGTTTTTAAATAGTCCTCAAAGAGTGATTAGGTTGCCATAAAAGCCCAATGTCACATGCGTTGGCAGTGAAATAATATCAATCCCTAAACAACATATTTTTTAAATAGATCAAGGTGATAAAGAACAGATATAGTAAAGAGGAGAAAAAAATAAATTATTGAAATAGACAATTGAGTTTTAAATAGCCATTTCTAATTACAGGAAAACTTCATTGATATATTTTACCCTTAAAGAAACCAATCTGAATTAACAAAAAATAAATAAACTATAGACTCTAATAAGAAATGCAGATATATTACTTTCAAATTCACACAGTAAATTTATCTGCTAATAAAAGCACTTCTAAGTAACAGGCTTTCATTGCATGCTTTAATAAATAGGTAGGAATCATTTGAAATTAGTTAGACCCATTTGTTTCACACAATGTGTTAAAATCTTTAAGAACAGCTTGGTTAAAAGCCTCAAGCAATCTTGTTTACACTATTAGCAAATCCTTCCTTCATAGATCATACAAAAGTAAATTTCAGCCTAGCCTAGTTCAAATTATCATAAATTCTGAATTATATTCAGCATTTGAAAGCTGGAAGGGACCTCAGAGATCTCCCAGTGAAGTCTATAATAATGAGGTTTTCCCGGCTGTTACATCTAAAATGCATGCCATATGTATAAACAAATTCAAAACATTGTTGACTATTTTCAAAAATGTTACTGACACCGTATTGTTACTTCAATATGGTATATCTTTTCAAACTTATCAATAATTTCACATGATATTCAGGAATGTTTTGTCAGGCTGATTTAAAATCATTACCAGTAATGTTGCCTTGTTTTTGTTATTTGCTTTATCTTTTTGCTTCCTTGTCCCTCTTGGGTCTAGAAAGTTCAGGGGTAATAGTCCTCACGCTAACAGTTTGAATAGACACAATATACAAATAACATAGCCAACATTTTCAAGTTGTAAGAAGTCAAAACAGAACTATTACACAGATTTGAAATCACTAGTGGTGGGAGCCACCATGTGGCTTTCTACACACATGAGCGAAAGCTTAGAATTTCACTCCTGTACTCTGTCTGCTTAGGTGTATTTTATATTGGGAAGAAGTCAGAGAAACCTGTACAGGCAATCCTGCAGAACTGTACCCTGCAATTTCTAAGAAACTGGTTCTCTTCTTTCCAGGCTCCCTAACTATATTTTCGAGTTCTTAGAGACTTTTCCAGAACCTTATGGGAAAATTATCAAAATATGCCATGACTCCTAGGAGGAAAAACTGGGGCTTTTGTCATTTGGGCACCATCTGCCCTGTCACCCTGCTCCCTGATGTAACCTGCTCTATTTATCTGTGCAATAAATATTTATTGAGCAGCAACCAGGTGCCCAGCATATGCTATGTTGCCAAGAGGAATGCAGAAGAAATGTTGGACACAGTTTCTGACCTCAAAGAGTTTTATGACTGATTATGGAGAAAAACACACTTTTGTGAAGCAGATAAATTACAATACATAACAGTGCCCAACAGTTGCCAGAGGAGTGGCACAACTAATGTCATAAGAAGGGGGAGATCAGTACAGACTCAATGCCAAGAAGGTGCCCTGAAGAAGATAAATCTAGATCTACACTAACTAGAATAGGTAGGATTTTCTGGACTAAACAAATAAAGATGGGCATTCCAAGTGTAAAAAATACCTAAGTGTAGAAAAGTCAAGAGAATAACTCTTCAAATGCAAAATGAATACTCTCTCTGTCATTAAATTAAAATTAAAGATTCACTTTCTCTGTCATATTAAATAGATTTCAAGTGCTATTAAGTAGCCACATGTGGCTAGAGGCTAGAGTATTGGACAGTACAGATAGAGAACATTTCTATCATTCTAGAAAGTTCTGTTGGACAGCTCTGTGTAGAATTCAATTCATAGCAAGGTCGACTTGAAAGAAGTAGAGCACCCAGGGTGAAAAGGGAGCTCAGCTCAAGTCATAGAAAACTTACTTTAAGGGCCAGTGACCCAAGGCAGAAAATAAGTCCTGCAAGGAAATTCCATTACGGATCCAGAGCATATTTCAGCACTTCATGAAGCCCATATTTCATGTAGAACTTTACCTCTTCAAAGGATAGACCAGTTAGTATGAAGGACATAGGATATAAGGAGATAAAAAAGGGAGGAAATGAACTAGCTTATGAAGTCACGTATTTTGAGATGCCATATACACACTGTAAAGTGGTATATAAAAATTAGCCATGCCCAAGGGCAAGAAAGTGAGAAATGGAGGAAGAGCAATAGGAAACAATTTGTGGGTTTGACGAAAATTCTGCTTTGCAAATAACAGTTGATCTGCAGACACAGGATAATGTCTTAGATTGCTGTAAACTTAGGGTGATTTGTTTGCAAGGCGAGTAAAAGGAAATTTAAACTCAATGACTGGAAGGAAAAAGGTATTAATGGAACAGGAGGGGGGATGTAGGAGGTTCTGCATCTTCGGTACTCAAGCCACCCCATCATGTTGGGAAGGCAGAAAGCCTGGGAAGAAGAATGATAAGGTAAATAACATTTCTTGTACTGTATCTTGGATGACCAGGGAGTACCAAGCAATTTTAACTTCCGTCACCTTAGGACAATGTAACATCTCTTTCTCTTTTTTTAATCATAGTACTTGCAGATTTATACAGAGTACCTTCTAGGCCTCATCTAGTTACCTTGATTATTACTGAGTTCTAATCATGGTGCTATCTAGTGATAGCCAAGAGAACATAGACCATGGAAACACTCTCTGACCATGTTTTCTGTTGTGACTGAGATTTTAATAGGCAGCTATAAGGGCCCAGTTGGTTGAATTAGAATCTTCATAACCACAAATCAGTGTTTATACATTCATCACAATCCCTGGCATAGCTGACTGATTGATGAGGGAATCTGAGTTACATTTTGTTTTTTGCATGTTTCTACTGCTACTTAAAGAATTTTTAAGGATATGACAGATTTTAGAGCTGGAAGAGAGCTAACAGGTAATCCACTTCAAGACATTTGTTTTAATATATAAAAAGCTGAGGCCTAGAAACCTTAAATGACATCCTAAAAGACACACAACTTAATGGCTGCTCTGTGTATCCTAATTCCTAGCCCCAAATTTATGGTTTACTATGTTATGATATTAACTATGATATTAATTTTAGTGGCCAATATATTAGAAACAGCTGAACTCTCAGTTCTAATCTTGGCTATTCAAATAATATGTGATTCCTATTAGAGTAATTAGTTTCTTTAGCCATAAAATTTGGGTGTGCCCAAAAATATTTCTAAGCTCTTTTATAAATGTACACCCATCTTCTTTATTACGGTCTTTATCTGTTACCTAAAGAAGAAGTATTTGAAGATGGATGATCAGATGCAAATGACTGGCCAACATAGAGAGAAATACATCTAAATTCTTCCCCTTGTGGCAGGCTATTTCACTGGTGACTCTTAAAGCACCACATCTCATAGTATTCACGTGCTTGTATAGTCCTTTCCCACTCTAGGCTTGGCTTGGCCATGTGACTTGCTTGGCGAATGGGACAATGGCAAGTATGATGCACGCAGAGGTGTGATGAAGTTCAGGCTAGAGGAGAAATTTATGGAGGAGAGACCCTGGAGCATGAGGAGCTATCTTGGATGTTCCAGCCCTAGTAACTCTTAGCTAAATACAAGCCACATGAGTAAATTTATAGATCTTCAGTATTTCACCACACACACACACACACACACACAAAGTTAGCTATGTTAACTATGTGAGGTGATGGATGCATTAATTACCTTGATCTTGGTAACCATTCTACAATGTATACATATATCAAATCATCATGTTGTACACTTTAAATATCTACAATTATATTTGCCAATTATTCCTCAATAAAGTTAAAAAAAAGAAAACCACCCAGCTGAGCACAGTCAAGCCAAAGCTGCTTCCCAATTTCCACTCTGTCTCATAATATGGTACTAATGACAGAATCCTAAAGGTATAAAAATGTATTTGTTTTCCTTAAACTGAAATTCTGGAGATAATCCAGAATGCCAACTCCAAATTTTTTTGGATGACCATGTTCCTTAGTTTCACTAAAGGGACAATTCTGATATTTGTTTTTGGAGGAGAAATAAGGGTAGTAAGTCTCTTCTTTGAACCAACTAGGACTTTCAGACTTTGTTGGATTTTTTTTACCTTTATGGAATTTTAAAAATTACAGCAACTCAAAAGGGACTTAGAGTTGTTTATAAACAAAGGTTGTAGAAGTTAAGTTAGCCTTTATATTCTAGTGAAGAGAGGTAAGTAGAATAATCTTTAGGAGTAAAGGTCTCAATATCATGTACTTTTTGCCTCAGAGTACTTTTCATTTGACCCGGCTAATTTTTACCCTGATATTATTAGTCATTTATATGGTTCCTCATTTGTCATTTGAATTGTTCATATATTTCTGTTCATCATTTTTTTCTCTGCATGACTTTGTTGTATCAGTTGTCCTTTACTTATAAGTAATCCTAAACTAAGAACAAGAGAAGAAAAGATGGTATTTCTTTATAATTTTGCCTTTCTGAAAGTCTTAAAAATATCTGAGCTGGGTTATACGGTGCAGTTTTTCAGAATTCAGTGCAACTTCTAAACAATGAAACTGATAGTTAACAGGCTATCTTCCAAAAAGGATTATATGGTCAAGCAAATTGGGGAAAAGCTTTGTATTCTTTTAGATTTATGATGAATTTTATCATATTAAAGGCTCTGAGGAAGAAACTGGATTAATTTCGTTCTTCAACTTTTCATGGCTACAGAAATGTTTTCTTGCAGGATAGCTCATGATTGTTCAAGAAACAATTTGCTTTCAGGGACCTTGAAATTGTAAAAGTCAAGTGGACCTCTTTGTTTTACTCTCCACAGACTTGTCTGTACTAGCCATGCTTTGGGGGTATATACTCCTCAGTATCTGATGGAAAGTCTTCTACCTCTTATGTCATCTTTCTGCTTAGTTCTTTCCTCTCTCCCCTCCAATATTACCTCTCTGACACTAGCTCCCTCTCAAGTTTATCATTGTTCAACCTCGGTAATTCCAAATTTGGCTGATCATCAGAATTGTTAGATCTTTTGAAGAAGAAAACAACACAAACAAACAAAAAACAGGTCTGAAGCAATCCCTTTCCTAGGATTCTGAGTTGGTAACAGTAGTGTGGAAATAGAAAAACAGTTTTATAAAGTTCCCAGATAAGTCTGAGTGTAAAACAGGATAGTGAACAACTGGTTTACCTCAGCCTTCACCAACCATGAAGAGAAAGGTGTTTTGGACTTCAAAGCTTTTCCTAAGGAAAGAAAAGAGATATGACAACTAGATGCAATGCATGATCCTGGATTGTATCCTTGATGGGGACAGGAGGAAGGTGGGCTGTGAAGGACCTTAATGGGACAACTGATGAATTTTGTATGTGGACTGTGGATTTGATAATAATATTTTCTGATGTTAAATTTTCTGATCTTGACAATCGAATTTTAACTACATAAGAGAATGTCTGGGTTTTTCTCCCCAGAAACACACAGTAAAGTATTTAAGGGTGAAGGGACATGATGTCTCCAATGTATTTTCAATACTTCAAGGAAAATACGCACACACACACACATATAGAGAGAGAGAGAGAAGAGAATGATAAAGTAAATGGGACAACATACAAATAATTGGTGAATTTGGGTAAATTCGTATAGGAGTTCCTTGTACTACTCTAGCAAATTTTCATAATGTTGAAATTATATCACAGTGTATTTTTAAAAGTTTTACTGTAGCTAAAACTAAAGGTCCTCAAATTTCACTCCAAAAATTGTAGTGCTGGGCTGTAATCTGATTCACAGTAATCAAGAGAATAGACATCAAAAAAAGCAGTCTGGAAGCTATCATACCAATTGGAAATTACAAAAGTGATTTTTCAGATATAAATATCTTTATGGAGGATAATTATACACTTGAGAGTTGAATGGTATAGGTTAAACTAATTGCAAATATTAAGTGACATAAAGATTATTTCTTTTTTGATGAAATAAAACCAAGAAAAAATATAACATAAAATACCATTTTCTGAAAATCCATGAGGCAGTCATAAATTAGACAAGTCATGGAGTATCTGATTTGAAGTCAGAAGATGCAAATTCAAACTTATTTCTCACAAAGTGTGAGGTTTTGAGAGAGTTGACTAACCCTCTTGAGGAACAGTTTCCTAATTTGTAAACAAACTTACTCATAATATAGGTCTCAATGAGAAAAAAGTTAGTAAAAAAAAAAATTGCCAATTTATTACCTTATGGATAGCAAAGAGAACCTCTGTCAAGCATAATGTCTCAGCCATATAAAGAGAATTTTTTGGCCATCTCACAAGTGCTAGTTCGTTCCTAGGTCATTGGACCTAACAAGAGATTCCATCTGAACTGTGAAGTGAAGAATGAGGCATGAGAAATACATTTCCTGGTGATGGGGAGGGGGTGGGAGTTGAAGAGAAACATGAGAGAAGCTCTGGCTTACAGAATCATCCTACCAATGCATTATCTAAAGGGACTGCAGATATTTTGATCCAAACAGAAACAGGAAAACCCCCAACATCGTTTTGTGTCCTGACTCTCCCATCTTTGGGTTTTTAAATCTGATTCTTTGAGATTGATTTGGAGCAACTCTTCAAATAATTTGTTTGTAAAGTTACATAAATGTTATTTTTCTGACCTCTTATGCATCTGAAACCATAATTTAATGGCTATTACACAAGAAAATATAAATTGTTTGGATATGAAATCCTTAGGTCATAAGATTATCCTTTCAAAATTCTTAGATATTTTTCATTGTCTTAGAATATTTACAGTTGTAATGTTTGAAACTAGCTGGATACATTTTTCCTTTGTGAATAATCCTTTCTTTTCATTTCCCCCCTTATTTGGATACTTGATAGTTTTTAAATTATTATTCATTTTCCTTGCAATTTGAAAGTTTGTCAGTATGAGTTTTGTAGGTCTCCTTTATTGTTTTATTTTGAATTTAGTAAAGTCATTCAAATCTGTATATGCAGGTCAATCAGTCAAGTTTTCTTCTATCATATCTTTATTTACTACTTCTGTTTCATAAGTTTTGGTTCCTTCTTCAGGAACACTAAGTAGATATTGAAGCTCCATTTTAGGTCTTACTATCATGTTTTCTTTCATAATTTTCATCTCTTTATTCTCTTTTTGTATGTCCTAGGATAGCTTCCCACGTCCATCCACCACATCGCTGATTCATGCTTCTGTATTATCATTATTATAGTTCAATATTCTCAGTGCCTTTTAAAATGTGGGCTTTAATTTTCCTGTTAGACATTTAATTTTGCTGAAATTCTTCTTTAGCTTATCTATCTCCTTTTCGTATTCTTCATTGCCTGCTGTTCCTGCTTCTTGGAGGTTCATTCTTCTTGCATTTTATGGAGTATAGCAAACAAGGGTAAGAATGTTCCCTTCAATCTTACAAGAAATCAGTTTTAGAAACATACTCTTCCTTTGAGCCTTCAAGTTAATAATTCTTTTCCGTTATTCCACAGTAATTTTTATGCTTATTGTTTTGTTTTTTCCTCCCTCTTTACAAATTATTGAATGGGGCTCTTCCTAAACTCAGTGACTCTCAGAATATAAGAAGGATGGATTAACCTAAGCCACGTTCTCTGGTGAATCAATGACAACAAAATCTCCTTCTCAGATTCATACTTAAGAAATTGATGTGCCCAGACTCCAATAAAATTTTCAGTTTCTAGCAGGCCTTCACTCTCCTGAGGTGACAATTTCCCTTTTACCTCCTGCCTGGTCCTCTGAAACTCTGAGAAGATGTAATCGACACAACCTAAAAGTCTCACCATCCGCTGTGTCCAGGATATCTTTGTCACTGTCTTCTGACTTTTGCTTATGGAGACAGAATCAGCCAGTATGCAATGAGCAATCCTCAGTAGCCCCACTCCACAGCTCCTGCCCAGCTGTTTGTGAAAGATGCTTTTCCGGAATGGTGAGAAAAATGGCAACGGGGATGGGGGGGAGGTCTGAGAATAGATCTTTAAATACCTCAAAAATCAACATGAACAACAGCTTCTCTCTCATTGGTTGGTATATACTCAGGGTATAGACCTGCAGGAGTAACGTGAGAAGACTACAAAATGTCTTATCCATTTTAGGTGTTCTCTTTGTCATGAGAAGAAACCTGAGAAGGCCAAGAAAATTGACCCACCACTGGTTAGTGGAACTCCTTCCCTGATTCTAGCCTTAGGTTATTTGAGACTTGATGCCATGTTTTGTCTTTTTCTTAAGTGTTTTCTGAAGTATCTTAAGACATGATTAGCAAAAGTTACATCCTGGGACTATTTTAAATAAGTTCCCCTACATGTTCTTTCACTATAATAGCTTCTTAAAGATATTACTTTTACCTGATAGTAATAACTAATAAATATCATCTGTCTAAACATTCTTACCACTATAAACCTTCCAAAAATCCCAGTATTTCTGTACATCACAGGAAACTGTTGTGATTCTAGTTTGTGTTGAAAATTCCATTGACCTCCATTTTATCGTCTCCTTTTTCACGAGTCTTACAAAGTCAGTGATTTGAAGTAATAATAATGTTATTTAGATGCTACTCTTGAGTCTCTCTATTCGTTTATTAGTTCTCCATTCAGCTATTAGTGCAGTAAACATTTACTAAGTTGTTACCATGTGCCAGGCACTGTGATAGCCTCTGCAGATACTGAGCTGTAGGTTTTGACGATGTAATCATGAAGACAGATGACAAAACAAATCTTTACACTACGCTGTAGGAAATCTTTCTGAAGGTATATATAGTGTGAAAAATATCTAAATACTAGTGTCAAATAGCATCTGATTTCAATATGCTTAGGTTGTTATTTTTATCGACAACTTAGATTCAAAATTTCACTTTAAATATTGTCTTCAGGACTATGCCTTCTTGGTTTAATTCAAATCATTTTAATCAGCATTTAATAAATGTCTCTTGTGAGCAAGACACTCCACTTGGCACTGTGGAGTGGCAAAGGTAATTAGGACAAAATCTGGGTCTTCCAGTTTTTTGTCTAACAGTGTCTTAGCCCGTTCGGACTGCTATAACAGAATACCACGGACTGAGTAGCTTATAAACAACAGAAATTTATTTCTCACAGTTCTGGAGGTTGGAAGTCCAAGATCAAGGTGCCAGCGTGGTCACATTTTGGTGAGGACCCTCTTCCTGGATCATAGCCAGCGCCTTCTCGCTGTGTCCTCCCATGGTGGAAGAGGTGAGGGATCTCTGCGGAGTCTGTTTTATAAGAACAGTAATTCCATTCCTTAGGGCTCCACCCTCATGACCGAAGTATCTCCCAAAGTCCCCACCTCCTAATACCATCACATTGAGCACTAGGATTTCAATATTTTGGTGGGACACAAACATTCAGACTATGGTAAGCAATACAGACCAACCATAATTAACTTTCAATAAAGCATGCAAAGTGTTATCGAAGCACAGTGGCAGAGAAGATTAACTACAACACTAATCACTCTTCATTAAAGAGTAATAATAACTGGTACCATTTACTGAGAAGCTTCTATATGCTAGTCACTAGAGTATATAATGTTTCCTGTACATTATCTCTAATCTTGGAAAATGGATATATTTTTAACTTTGCATTATCTGTATCAGTTTAGAGGGCCTAACAGAAATGAAATGCCATGTATTTGAAACTTTGCTTGAAAATCCTTATACCCATTCATTGGGTTGGGGGGGGCAGGGGAGTGGAAGATAATTAGGCAATCTAGTACTAAGAGAAAAACAAGGAAGATCATGATCTGCATTAAACTTAGCTCCTTTGGCAGATTGCATTGCCTATCTTCTTGGCTCACAGCCATGTATAGATGTAAACTTTCCAACCAGTATGCAGACTCACAAAGAAACAGTTTGAGTATAAATTGTCATCCTTTTTTGAATTGTATACTCTTACCTCTAAAAGAATTCAACCAGGATAAACACATTAAATTTGTCTCTGAAATATGAATAGGTGACAAATGTTTTCCGTGTACGAATTATTACTTTTTTTTTTTTTTAATCTCTCAAGCAAATTGAAGAGGTACTAGCAATGGCCAGAATTGTCCATGGCTCAAATTCCTGAAAGACACTATCATTTTAAAGCCTCAGATAAGTTTTCTCTTAGCAGGGGCTGATGATTCTCTTCAATATGTGGAAAATTGAAACAGAAGTGTGCAATTGTGAAGGAGAAATTTGACTGATGAATGAAAACTTACAAAACTTGTAGGTGGGGCATTGTGTTGATCGCTTAATTAGTGAGTACGTAAGAACAAGTCTGTTGTGATATCTACATAGGTAAAGAACTAGCAAATATTTTGGAAGATCATTTAGAATACTGGTAACATTTAAAAGTTCAATTTTTTTCACGCAATGTAATTTAAGTGGAGAGCAAAGTGCTCTTATGGGCTGATTCCGGCGAAATGTATCAAACCTGTGTTTTTGTTGCTTGTTTTCTTCTTTCCTATAGACTGAAGTAAAGTACTGCCTATTACAATATAATTTCTTGTCTTAGGTTTATTACCCACTCTAGGTCACTCTAAGTGGAAACATTTCCATTTCTTTCTGAAGAATCATTTGTCCTTTTTAAAAAATATTTTCTATAGGAAACATCATCAGTGACTTAAAGCTTGGTGTGGTTGTTTAATGGTTAAATAAATTGGGAGAGGACATTCAAAATATAACATCTTTCCCCAGCTGCTTGGAGAAACACGAGAATGCAGTGTACTACTGCTTTGTTCGGGAAGTGATTTTCTTTAAAAGTGGTGAAAATTTCTTTCAAATAAGTACTAACAACCTGATATTTATCTTGTTTTAAATTCTAGAAAATAACCTCTGATAAATTATAAAAATAATCTGGGAGCCACCTCTCGGTTTATTCTTTTCATTGTATTAAGATATGGAAAATTAGACTATTTGGTTTCACTTTCTGCTTCCTTTGAATTAGAAGGAGGGCTGTTTTGCCATTTCAAGTCTTTAAGGGAACTACTAACACCATTAATCTCTTTAAGGATTATTCTTCCCTCCGATTTGTTTACAAAATGTTCAAATAAAATAAACACTGTTGTAAAGCTCCTCTGTTCTTATCAGGTTAAATTTAGTTCTAAATTTAGTGATATTTTAAAAGCTGAGGCTATGTTTCCGTTAAAAAGACATTGATACTATGACAAAAAAAATTGAATGAGTGTGCTATGTTTTTCTTAAGAATTGTATTTATTTTACAGAGTGAAATTTATAAGTCAAGCACTAGTTCGATGTAAGATAAAATTGTTTAATCAATCACTGTAACTTTTGTAAAACCTCATCCCTTTAGTTTGCTCTTGTAAGTACAATAGCTATTTTTAGGCAACACACTGATATATCTGAGATGGCACTGGAGCATTTTGGATTTATTCTGGGAAAAGAAATTCTAAATTTGATGAGATCTTACCAAATCTTAGCTCAATTGCCTCTTCAACTCATCTACCCTATATGCAGTTATGTATGAAGACGTATAGGAGTATGCATATTTGCCAATAATTGCAGAGAGGGAAAGAACAAATAGAGAAATATCTCTTCGAGTCATTGGAGAATTTTTCGTTAAGCATTAAAATGCCATTTAAAGCAGCATTGAGAACCCAACTCTGCCAGGTTCAAAGTGTTCAATTTCAAAACCCTCAAAAAGACAAATATTAACTCTTTTTCTTAGGATACTAGGCCACATTTTTTTAAACAGTAAGAGTAATCTTGTTCTTGGGATTATTTAAGCTACATATTTCTTTAGTACTGCAAAATGAAGAAGATTCTTAGTCACCTGTGAGTGGGAGAACAGTCCAAACTAAAGCCCATTTGAGCTGTGTGAAACACCAGTCCAAAGAGACCATGCAAAGGAGAAACCAGAACACAGGCGCTTGCCAACTTGAAATATGGGTTCTCTCAAACTTTGTGTCTGCTTTTGGCCTTGGGCTTTTATTCAGTAAAACATTCAAATTCCTAGAAAAAAACGACTCACTCCGGTTCTGCACCTCAGTCCTTTGGGGGTTAAAAAAAAGATGAATGTAGCTATGAACTCTGTTCATCTTCAAACTAATGGACTCACCCTCCTCCCCCATCACCCCAGTCCCCCCTTCCTAGCACCCTTTGTCCACTTTTATGAATTAAAACATGCACACACACTTGCACACACAGGGAATCCTGCCCATTAATTAAAGGACTTGTCAGCCCCAATCCTAGATTCTTACAGTGCAGGAAATGTCTCTCCTTTTAAGTGCAAAACCATAACATTACCATTTCCCCAGTGCTCTCTGTTTTAGGCTGCTTTCCTAATTAGAGAGATGATAACAGCCCTGCTGATTGGCATTATAAAAGCACTAGTTTGGCTTCATCTGTCCCAGGTGTGCTGTGTAATTTTTTTCTTCTCACCGTTTCAGAGCACTACCTCTCTCCTTCATTGTTCCTTAAAGTTTTCATCTGAGGAATTAATACAGATAAAAAGACATTAGAAAAGAAGCGCCACTGCCAAAGCTCATCGCCGAAACCTTTTATCAAAAGTACAAACTATACAAGTTAGAGGATTTTTTTTTTTTACCCTTTTGTTTCTGAGGGTTCAGGGGGTGGGAGGGCGGTAGTGTGGAGAGGAGAGGCTGGGGGAAGAAACACAGCTCTGTCAATGGACTGAATGCGCCATTAAAACTGGCGTCACTACAAAGGTTAGAGCAGATCTAACTGTCAATACAGTGAGTGGAGTGGAGTCCGGTAAGGGGGGAGCTTTGGTGAGAGAGAGATACTTTGATATTTTGGAATGTTAGAAGGGTGAATGTGAAAAATTGG
>CM062918.1:112717061-112757061 GCA_031878705.1 Tapirus indicus | reverse complement strand
CATTATTCTTTATGAAGAGAAGCATCATTTAGCCTAAATATTCATGGGGAAAGGGGTGCTTTGATCTTTTTTAAAACTCGTACTAGATTAAATCTGATGGTGCTGAGAAGAAAAAAGTTTTTTGCAGTTCAACAATCGAATCCTTCTTGGTCCTTTAAACAGTTCAGCCAGTGTCATTCAAATATGGACTATTTTTAACCTTGACCTTTGACAGGACTTCATAAAATCTGGTGAGGATGTTATGATAGTGGCCAAAAAGAGAGGATGACTTTGAAGTTTGACAACTTAGAAAAATTAGATATTTTAAAGCTGCCAGTGGCTTTTACAGATGCAAAGTAAAGAGGAGAGGAGGTTGGAGAGAATGGGACCTATTGCAAGAAGGAAAAAAAAAAAAAAAAAAACCTGTCAAGGCCTCAAAAAGGAGCCTAGGAAGACAGGGCAGCAATGGTGAAGAAACTCAATGACTCTCTGACCAAGTTAGTCGTGAAAACTTGTTTCTCAAGGCTCTTGGGCGTTTTTCATTCTAGCATGTGAATTTTAAATTGTAAGGAATTGAAGTAATTGCAGGAAGTGTTTCAGTGGAAGGTGGGAGGGGGTTCAATCTTGTTTAATGAGGAACAAGTTCACAGATTGGGTCTTGGGCCACTGGAGGAAGGGAGGAAGGGGAGTGTGTCCTCGGACGGACCCGGCTTCTGTGGCAGACCTGCCCTGCGGAGGAGCGACTTGAGAGTTCATTAATGGGAGTCAGAGACCGGGCAACTGCAGCCACCCCTCAGACATTTTTTAAAGGGGAGGGCTGTGTGCTTTTCCAGTGTATTCTGGCAGCAGTTTGATTCTCTCGCTTTTAATTTCCATGATTGGTAGCTTCAGAAATGGCTTTGGAAGACAGTTTGCTTTAAATGTGGCCACCTAGTCCCATATTTTAGGAACCCTAGCCTTTTCCTCTGGAGCTCTTTCGCAGGACTTCTTCTTTTGGACGGGTCCAGGAGGTAGGGTCCTTCCCGAGTCGACTCCTGCAGAGGTCACTTTTTGTGCGCGGGGTCGTCCCCAGCGTCTGTGAGCAGCATATGCATGTGGTTGTGCTGACTGCACTCGCAGGCTTGTAAATTTTCACCCTGGGAAATTAGCAACAAAGCCCGATCTGTCTCGTGGCTGCTCTGCACTTTCCGAGGGCGGCTGTACTTGACTGAGCTGCAGAACAGGCACACGAGAGCGAGCGAGGGAGCCAGAGAGAGAGGGAGGGAGAGAAGGAAAGGAGAGAAGAGGGGAGGGGTGGGGGCGAGAGGTAAATAGTCTTAAATCGGAAGGGAGCTGCTTCTCTGTGGTCTTGACAAGCGCTGCCTGGGCTCCGCCGGCTCAGTAATAACTGAGTGACCTTTTCTTTGGCTGTATTATGTCTGGCTGGGAAGGGATTGCATTTTGCAGCTGAGAGCTGGGGCTTCCTTCGGCTCGGCTCCTCGCGTGCTGCTGGGGTAAGTTGTCTCGAGCCAGGACGGAGAGAGACAGCCTCGGACTGCAGTTGCCTAAAAGGAGGACACCTGTGGCTCAGATGCGGTCAACACCATTACTTGGCGGATCCTTGAGGACCTCATTATTTTAAACTTAAAAAATAGAGATTCCCTCCCCCTCTTTTTTTTTTTTTTTTCAAACAATGCTTCTTTTTGACCTTTCCCAAGGAGAAGCGCTACAAAGCAGCCACTGTGCTTTCTGAACGGCCTCCCCCTGTATCGCTTAATTGAGAAGGTAAGTGCAGCAGCTGTGTACACACGCGTCGGCTTATTTGTGGTGTGTGTGTCTGCGGGTGCGCGCGTGCGTGTGCGGATGTGGGTATTTTTTTTCTTCCCCAGCCTCTCCTAATGAGGCATAAACGGGAGCTGCAGCCCAGCTCCGCACTGCAACTTTCACTCGGGCTGCAGCTCTGCTGAGACGGTTTTGTTTAAATCATGTGAGGCTTCATTATTTTTATGATGAGACATGAAATAGATGCAGGCGGAAGATGTTGCTGGAAGGAGGGAGAGCGGCTGCGGCGCGGAACGTCTCAAGTACGACTCGAGTGGATAATAGTCAAAGTTCACGCTGAACTGCAGCATTTCCACACCCCTGACGCCCGGGGAGAGAGGGGCAGGGAGAGTTTGGAATTAGGAAATGTTTGCTCTGGCCAGGCCCTTGGGAAGGGAATTCAGTCTTAAGGGGGTTCCGGACCCCCTCCCCTTACTTGCTAGAATTCGTGACCCCCCATCTCCCTTAAGAGTTGAAATGACAATCTTTTGATTCTTGTTGGCACTTCTGCCTCTCCCCACTCTGCCATAACAGCAAAATGTTGTTCCTACGAGATGGAAAAGTGACTATTTGGAGGGGGTAGGGGGAGGTGGTTGGGGAGAAGTGGCCAGAAGAGAGAGGTTCGTGGAACAAGGTGCCTATGTCTAATAGGCTGAGATTCAGACTGATGCGGCACAATTTTACGGGGGCTAACCAGATTGCTGTTATGAAATACAAGTCAGATTTATGATCTTTTTCATATTGAACATGATATGCTATGCTAACGCTGCCTGTGACAGTTTAATCAAATCCATTTGTTACCACGAAGCTAAAAGGGGCCGCTGGGATTTTAGGATTACGGGCAGAGTTAGGGAAGCATGTGGCTTTGTCATTCGCCATCATTTTGCACACTGCCACACTGCGAGGGGCTCTGTGTGCGCCGTATCTCGTCTGGCCGCCCTCATCCCTTCCCCCACCCCCTGCCGCCACTCGGACCCGCTCCCAAAGTGGTTTCACAATAGTCGGTCCTCGGAGGTGTAGGCTGCGCACCAGGTCCACACTTGAGCTAAATCAAGGAGACCCCCTTCCACTTCTACCTTTGGGCTGGGTGCTAAATGCGAAGCTGCTGCAACTCAGGCACGCCTAAGTCAACTCATGCAGAAAAAGGAGAAAAGTTTTGGTAAGGTTACGATCTATCCTAGATGCACTTTGCCGGCGCTCGGCACTCTTGGCTGCTCAGAAGCCTCCTTGCTCTCCCGCTGCTTTTGTGTCTTTCTGAAAGATCCGAAAATATTATTGTTGTAACTGCTTTGAAAGAGTGCTGCTTAAACCAATTAATCTTGCTAGGTGCAACAAATACTGCTACATTCTTTGCAAATCATCCCTGTGTGGCTGCAAAGACACAACCACGAAAGGCTGGAGCGTAAACTCCGTAAGCGATTCTTTGTTAGAGTGTATGTATGTTTCTTATTTTTTTTTTTTTTTATTTTGCATGTGAGCTGCATCAAAATTGAACTCAGTCTTGCAAATCTCTTGTTGGCCTTTGCCAAGCACTAGCACTTTGCTGCCATGGTAACTGTAATTAAACTGATAAGAGTGGAAAAATGTCAGTATCTCTGAGCCTTGCAGCTGCATTGGAGAAAAAGGGAATCAAATTGGTTCCCAGCTCCATTGCTCAAAAAGGGGAGGGGGGTAGTGGAAGGATGGGGAGGGGGGTTGGGAGTTGAAGGGGCAGAACAGAGTTAAGCAGCTCCAGCGCCTGAGATCTGGGGACATCTATTTGCATTGTTGTCCCTTAGGGGGCTGCAGCCTGTAGGGATGCTCTGGGCCAGTGAACAGAGAGAAACAAGCTTTTAGGCCCAGTCCAGTTCTCCAGTCGGGGCTGGGGGCTGGGGAGAGGATGAAGATGGGCAGGAGGAGAGAAAATCTTTTGTTTGGTACCTCTTGGCAATCGAAGGGCCCTGTTGGCCAAATTCTTTTAATCTGTGTCACTGCTCCCAGCTGCAGAACCTGCATTCCCATTTTAGCATCTTCCTGAGGCACCTCATCTCTGCCAACCCCCTTTATGTATTCCCTCTTCCTGTTCCTCCTCCCAAATTGTTCTCTGTGTATCTTCCGTCAGGGACAAAATGTTTTCCATTCACTACGTGTAGTTAGTCCAAAAATATAAAAGACTGTGTCTAAGTGCTGCAAATCTTTTATTATGATTATTTTTTTAAACCCCTGTGTGTTGTGGAGTTGTGGTTACTTTGTTGTGTTAACTACTGAAGCTGAGACTGCGCGGATGAATGGCACAGAACAAGGGAACATAATGGAGGCAATCAACCGTTAGGCCGCCTCACAATGCAATCCAGGCAATTAAAAGCTCACCAGAGTTTAAATGAAATGGTTCTACTTATTTCTGCACACCACACTGCACAGGCTATTATTTATGTCTTTTTTTTAATTATGATTTCCCTTAAACTGTCAAATAACTCAGAATGGCAGGGTCTCAGAGGCAATAAGAATTTCCCTCAGAACAATTTACATGCCAATCTAAAACTAGTTATGAGTCCTGATGTGCTATGAGCAACTTGTGAAATGTTTCTCAGCTCCGAACACATAACTCTACCCAGACGCGTTCTTCTGGATGGGGGAGGGACGCCGCTGACCGCTTTATGCCTTTTAGGTACACGACAACGTGGTGACTACAAAATAGTTCTTTTTCTACAACTGTTAACTTGCATGGTATTGAAAAGATTTCCTTTGCAAGAGAAATGTGGTGATGATCTCTGAAAGAAGGTACCAGGATAGAGTAGAAAATATCAAACTCCTTTTACGCCCAAGGCCAAACAGAATGTAAGAGTTTCAAATATTAATTGGCCTCTGAGTGCTAAATTAAAATGTCAACACAACAAAAACAATTTGTGGAGACAAGCGGGGTAGTGTTACTTGTGCCAAATGTTGGTATTCCCTGTCTTGGTTGCACAGCATTTTGAAAAAATATAGCTGACCTTCTGCACTTGATGGTAGTAACACAATTCAGGGAAATATAGCTTAGGATTTTTACAAAAAATTTTCAGCTCTGTGATATAAAAAAAATAATAGCCTTATAAATTGGATAATTAGAAAAGCCACTCTTAATATGTGTCTAGATGTTTTCAGAAATGAAATCCGGAATGTCGTTTAGTAAATCAGAACACCCCCCCCCCCAACCAGGTGTATGGTTGAGAGGCACTTGGGTATGTTCTGTACTGTAATTAATGGGATTCGTTCCTTGTGGAACCTTGCTAGAAGATGGTAACTAGTTCTGATCAAAGAAACTTCATTTGTTAGAAGTTCTAGAGAGTGAGATTTAGCAGAGCTGTCAAGGGTGATGATTAATCTACACTGGACCCTTAGCTCCTTCAAAGAAAAGGAACAGAAAGCAGCCTAGAGGAATAGCACCTGCTCTTCTGTACAGATCCAGCTGCTAGTCTGCAGCTCCATGATCACGGCTCTGCATGTCATGCAGAAGGAAGATCCACCCTGCTTTCTTCCCTCCCATTCCCTATTCCATTACTCTACCAGGGAAGTTATATTCTAATAGAAGTTCAACATCATAACAATATTATGTGCAACTCATGTATTATTTGTGCTAGAAAAGTTATTCAGCTGTGAGGGTACGGTGCCTTGATGTCTCTTATCAGTGTGATTTAAAAAAAAATGGATTTTGAAGGTAGCGGAGGTGAAGCCTTCACCGTAAGGCATCAGAGGAAACCGAAGAAGGTTTAGCTGTTTGGGGGTAGAGAAATATGCAGAAAATGCTCAAGATGATAGTTTGGCATTTCTTTTCTTAAAACTGTTTCAAGTGCATGCACATTTGGTGTTTTGTTTCCTGCATCCAAGTTTAAAACTTTATGCCTAGTAGAGGAAGCATAACATAGCAGTGGGGTCTCTGGACTGTAAGGCCAACAAGTCTAGGGCTTAACTGTTGTTCAGCTTTGAGCGAATCCCTTAACCTGTCTTCGGCCTCTGTATCATAGTTTGTAAAATGAGGGGATTTGGAATCAATGATGTCTACAGTATTTTTATAGTGCTTAAATGAGTTATTTGATGAATATGAAGGTCTGAATAGTTGCTCCAGCTTTACTCAAAGCTGGGTGTTGGACACAGGAAAGAATGAGAAACTCAAAGGCAAATATCCTTTCATTGAAAAAATTTCAGTCAAGTTTAAAACCCATAGAACCCAGCTAGACTCCTTATTTATGAAAGAGATATATCTCTAAAATATATAAACTTATGTATGTCTAGTATGGTATATATATAATATATTTATGTCTGTATGTTTGTGTAATTTTATATATATTTAGGCTTTGCCTTCTGTTTTTGATTTCCCCTATAAAATAAATCAGTGCATGTCTATGGCAATAAATTGCATAATCCTCTACTTTAGTTTTACATAAAAGCATGTAGTGTATAGTTAGGTAATCTGCCATTAATAGGAGCGCTGACTGATACCTGTGAGTATAAATAATTTTTTTTATTTTAACATAATGAATACTTTGAAATGTCAGGGGCACAGGAGGAAATATTTGATGCAAGTAAGTAATATAGGATTGGTGAGCTTTTCGGGTGACTGTGCTGTGTACCTAACTATAAACATCTCTACTGCTAAGTAAGGACAGTGTAATCCCATAAGGGTGCATTCTCCTTCCCTCATTAAGCACATCTTAAGTGAAATTTTTAACAAATAAAGAAAAACTCACTTTTGACTCCTATAGACTACGCACAGACTAATTTAACAGCTTTCTTTTAAGATTGTTAGCCATTTACTCCTATTTTCTGTCCTCAGGAACTGCTCTCTGTAGAGAATGGGGACACTGTAAAATAATTACTCTTACTTAACTTCGTGCATATAATGTCAGCCTACTGTGTACAACACGAATTCATTATTTTTACCACTTTATATGTGTGACTTTATAAGTGATTTAATAAGGACTTGATAAAGTTCGAGCCTGTGTGTTTCCAAAATTTAGTTTGATTTCAGTGTGGCCCTAAAAAGGAAAGTCTAACCCCCCTTGAGAGAGGTGATATTAAATATTTAACTTGTCTGAGGTCTTTTGGCATCTTTGGATGCTTTCTTGTAGTCCCAGCTCTCTGTTCTGTTTTTGTCTTCCTTCAGGTATACAAATGCTCTCAGTCCAGCCAGACACCAAGCCGAAAGGTTGTGCTGGCTGCAACCGAAAGATCAAGGACCGCTATCTTCTAAAGGCACTGGACAAATACTGGCATGAAGACTGCCTGAAGTGTGCCTGCTGTGACTGTCGCTTGGGAGAGGTGGGCTCCACCCTGTACACTAAAGCTAATCTTATCCTTTGTCGCAGAGACTATCTGAGGTAGGAATTATCCTTGCACACCAGTGATGACTGGATTCCTTTTAAAATACTTTTGTAAGTGTATTTTTGTTTCGTTTCCTCACTACCTGCTTCTAGTCCCGAAAGATGTTGACCTGTGAGGCCTCAAAATGTTGCCAGGTGCCTGATATGCAAATGACTACTTAAGCGATGGCCAGCAAAACACAGCGTCTACAGCGTTTCGATGTGGCTTGCCTGCATGCTCCTATTTAGGGCTAGGTTATTCCTCTGCCTATATTGACTCTGCCAGTTTATGTCAAGGATGTATTTGGCAGAAATCAGCATGCAGGGTTTTTTTTTATTAGAGCATAAGGGACAAGGTAAGCTGAATATAACATAAAGTTATTCCTCTCTCTTCCTGTTTTAGATTTGTCAGAGAAAGTCTGTTTGCAATTCTTAGTTGGTATTTATGAGGATATGTATTGTACGGTTTTGAAAACGTCCCCCAAATGTGTATGTATTGCAAAAGTATCACCGAGCATTGAACAGGTTCAGCCTTGCCAGTAGTTTTATGGAAAAGAGCAAAGTAAAGACCTCCATCATTGTGGGGAAGTGATAGCCACTCTCCAAACTGTAACAGTTTCAGACAACTCAGATGTTATTGCTTATGAAGCCGTGAGGCCGACTAAACTTCTTTCTCAGCATTTAGCGCTCAACACATGAACTTCTATTTAAGAAAAATTATTTTGCTTTTCAGGGAACTTTGTGACTTGATGCAGCTACAGATTACTTATATGAATAAAGTAGGATCTATCAAATTAGAGAAATGATATATGGCATCATTTGGGTTTTCCTATTTGATACAATTAATCATTTTTCTAGTCTGACATTAAGCAATTTATTTGGAATTTTTTTTCCCATGTGACACAAAATTTATCAATCAGCGGTAACTCCTTAACCATCTTGGTCATTTGGGGAGATGTTTTCTAGGGAATTTGGTGCTTCTAAGTATATAATTCAGTTATATTTAGTCCGATTTAATCTTTATGGATAAAAGTATATCTTTTGATTAATGGAGGTTGAAAAGGGTGAATCCAGTATTGGTTTTACCAGATTGTACTCTTTCCCCCCTCTTAGGACTCATCTGACAGGCTCCTAACTATCTATGACCACTTGTTACAACTTCTCCGTGTTCCCTGAGTGCACAAAATACAAGCCAGGTGCCAACAATGGGAAGTGACTCTCTATTGCTAGAAATTCCCTCATTGTGGTGGCACAACTAATCAGAATTAATTTATTTTGTGAATTCTTTTAGAATAGCAGTCTTGGAACTTTCCTTTTTGAAATAAACATTTCTCCTCTGCTCATTGTGAATTAGAGCCGCATTTCCACATAATGCATTTGTTTTTGCTTTTAGTGATTTAACGTTGCTTCCTAGTTTTGCTTTATCTTTACTAACCAGTATTCATAGCTTTCTGACTCTTTTTGACTTTTACATTTGTTTACAACTGCAGTATCTCAAGTGGATTTATGTAACAGCAATTCCAAAACAAGGGATTTATACAGTCTGGACAAGATTAAGGTGTTCTAATAAGCACTAAACACAAAAATTAAGTAAAATTTAAAGAAAGTTTCTTGAAATATCTGGACTTTTAAAATCAAATTATAAATTTACCAATAAAATACCTGTATTGAGAGTGAAACTGTTTTTGTAGTTGTCAATATAGTAGCGAGCAGAGAAAGTAACCTTAGACTTATTTTGTGTTATTCTTCCTTATGGTAAGAAAAATATGATGTTTAACTGCTATTTGAAAGCCTCAAGTGTGTTGCTGAAAGGAATTTATCAAAGTAGTTTTCATATCAGAAATCCTTATCTATCTCTAAAAGATTCTATGTGTTGCTTTTTATGATATAACTTTTAATTTCCGATAGGCTCAAACTTGTAATGCTCATTAACTTATTTTAAAAAAATCATACTCTTTCAAATATAAACCGTGGTTCTGATTGCCAATATATTCATTTCTCAGAGTACAATTTCCTCTTAAATTGGTCATTACCACGTTAATGGCCAGTTGTTATGTTAACAGCCTAAGGGTTGTTAACATTTCAAACTAAGTTGTTAACAGCAGGCTTATCCCTTATTTAAACTGAAGGTTTGCTGTACATAATGTGACTTCTTTGGGAATGAGTAATTCATCAACTCTTAAAAATTGCAGAAGTGAAATGAGGAATTGGTATGAGTGTAAAACACTCTGTTATGTGTTATAGATTATCCCGCAGATGTATCTAGCTTTATGTGGAAAGCGTGTATCTCAATGAAATTGTGTCCATGTTCAACAGTATATGTTTCTGATTGGCAGATTAAAATAGTCTCATTCTGTATGTCAAACAGACAAATACAATGAAGCAAATTTTATTTACAAATGAATTTGTATGGAAGTGTGCAATAGTCATTCAAAAATGTTTATTGAATACCTGCTGTGTGAGAGGCATAATTTTAGGTAATGGATGAAATTAACTGAGGGAAAAAGGGAGGTTCACCTAAAATTGTTGCTAATTGTTTATTAATTACACAAAATCTGTAATATGATTACTTAGCAAGTAGTAGTCTATGGCTATTTTCCCGAGCTTTGAAAATATTTTTTCTTATTTCCTTCTTATTTCACTTTCCTTTTTGTATTTTGCACAGTCAATGCTTAACATTTAAATGCTATTAAAAAGTGGTTTGGTTTTGTTTTTGGTGTTTAGATATTATGTAATTTCTTTGAGGCACCAAACAAGCCATAAGTAACTCACAGGTTTGTATTGTTCTCTCTAAATCACTAGGCATCTAAGTAAGAATATGAAAAATGATAATAATAGTTTATCTGTACTTGTAAATTATTGGTTATGGATATTATCCTGGGCCAAATAATTTTTTCATATCTAGAGAAGAGTAAAATATTTTTGCCAATTGTATTTAACTTTCTAATTAACGTCTCCTTCCAAAAAAGAAAACAAAGCACTTCTAATGCTGAACAATGAGTCTTGAAGTTCTAACATTTTATTTTGCGTTACTTTGAGTAGTGATAGTGATGTTTTTACAAGTTCTGTGAATGATGAATAAAGAATTTAAATCATAAGCTACTTTCTTAAGGGTTGTAGAAACTGTTACTGCAGTAAATTTGATTTCTCTCAGATTTTTTTTTTCTCCTTTGTGGCACAATTAGCTATATTTAAGAAAAAGAAAAGATTTTACAGTTTATGTCCTGGGTTTCAAATCTTAACAGTTCACTTTTCATAACGGGGCTGGTATAATATCTTTTATCTTTCTGGGGAATATAAAATGCACATATCTGATGAGAGAGAATTTGCCAGTTTGTAGGATTGTTCTCCGCCTTCGGAAACCCATTAGATAAAGAAACAGAAGGATTGACTTGTAAAAACTTCCTCTATTAACACGCTTTCTGACTTAAACCATGAAGTCAATCTGCCTATCAATATTTATATGCCAAGACCTAGAAGTGTTATCTGTTAAAAATATATCCAACACATTTATAACTTTTTTATTTTTAAAAGTTGAGTTTATGGCAAATTAGACATGGAAGCATCTTTGTGCCTTGAACTAGAGCTTAGAACTAGTAGAACGCCTAAAGTAGATTAACAATTATTGTGTAAAAATAGCAAAGTTTTAGTAATGTTTATAGGACTCTAGTCACTGGTAAACTATCATCCTTATTTCGGTCTGGAAAATATGAATAAGGTAGTTAATGTATAATCAGAGTTTTAGAATTAAGATTTCGTGGCAAGTGTTAAGTAGTCAGAACTAGGAGAAATGACACAAGACTTTACTTTTCAAGCTGGAGGCAGTAAAGATTATCAGAACTTACCACTTAAGCTTTTGGGTTGTTTTTGCTAGTTTTTTTTCTTTAAGGCTGCAACTTCTTACTTGTGGTGTGTTTTAAGCAGAAAGTCATACGGACTGTCTCTTGTATCTCAATGTGTGGTGTCTTACCAGAGGAGGTATTCAGAGCTGTTTGCTGTGATATGATGATAAGCAGCCATGGAAGCTGCTTATAGCTCTTCCTATATGAGAAGCTGAAAATGTCTTATATAAAATTTAATGCAATTGGCTGTTTTTATATGTGAGGATGATTTGTTTAAAATGAAACTACAGGGAAAGAGCGATGCTTCATGCTGCACTATAGTCGCCAATTCACAAAAAGGATTTGAAGCTGCTATGCTGACTACAAATTTTATATGCTTTAATATAATATAATAACTTTAAAATAGAAAATTAAAATTAAGTGCTACATAGAACATTAGTCTAGCTATAACTTTATTTCACACTGATCAGACCTAGTGCCTCTTAATTTTTATGTAAGGTTAAATTTGTATTAGTACATAATTAAGGCCTTAAAAGTAAACATGAATATGTTGTTACATTATTTTATCTGACAATTCACTGCACAGATTCTTTTTTAATATTGAGTAAAGTGTTCATTTTTTTTCCCTTCATTGTCACCTTTTTAATATTTGGCAATTGAAATATCTTCCCCAGAAAGCAGTGCATTACTGTTATTTGAAAAAAATCACTTTTTGTTGTTTTAAATTCTGAAAATTTAAGCTTTCATATGAAATGAAACTTGTCCCAAATAAACTCCATTTTTCTATAAGCTTCATTTGAGCTTTCTTACTTTATTATAGTCATAACCTTTATTATATTTAAATGTCTAAGTTAATCTTAGTATTATGAAATATTTTGGCATATGAGTGTATTAGACTACATGGTCTGTTAAAAAATACTGTTATATTCCTTGTAAATAATCTTACTTTATACCCTTATAAAAGGTTTTAAGTTAATTTTTCTGTTTAGTATAGGAAAGCATTATTGAATTCTATTTCAAACATTTTAGACTATATACGCTCATGGACCAGTACAATTCAGGTGTGATAATTTTGTTTTGTACAACACTTCGGGAGAGTGCCCCTTACTTTAGAAAAAATTGGTGGATTCACACTAGATTTCCTGAGCAATGACGACTTCCTTGTAACAATCTCTGTTAAAAATATTTCGTCTATGTATAGAATTTCTTATTCGTAAATTTATCTATGAATTTTTTTGTCCTCAATTCCGTGATGTATCTATTTTCAGTGAGTTAGTATTTAATATAATTAATTGTTTTAGTTTTGTGGCTTTTTGTTTTGGTTTGTTTTATAGACTTGAAATATTTTCACTGAAAATATCACCCCCCCCAAGAATATTAAAAAACAGAAAAATACTTCACACTGTTTCTGTATCTTAACCGTTTTTTATCTTTTTATAAAGCATGGAATACTTCTGTCAGTATAGTTTTTACACATAAGATGGCTGAATTAGACATACCTGACTTAGCAGAAAAATATTCTGTTTCTACAAGTATATTTAGGATTAAATGCATCTGGAAGAAGTACATTTGAGAATTGCTAAAATTGCTTATTTTGCACTTTATAAATACATAGAACTCTGCGAAAGAATCTCTATTTTTGGTTGCTCTTAGAGTATATCAAAGTAAGCCAGCACTTCATTTATAAACTCACCATTAACTTCCATTAAGTGACTAATAATAAATTTTAATGCTGTGTTTTGACTGCATAAACATAATTTATTAAGGAATCTCATTTTAAAATATGCTGAAAGTAGTAATTTTGTAAATGGTTTTGAAGAATATATGCATTGTAGAAATGTATTATGTAGTTCAGTTTTTTGCCTCACACAAAAATTATATAGCCTAAAAGAAGAATTGCACCAACCTAAACGACCATTGTATTTTTGTTCATTACACTGTGAGTCGTTGAAATCTTCTTTTGGTATTTGGTTTGAGAATATTTTCCAGTTCCTATGACAATGTCTTCTCTTAATCAAAATAATATACTGCAACCTCATCCCATCTTCCAAAGAAAAAAAAAATTAGCTAGCATTCTTACTTTTATCAATAAATGTTAACATATATGAATTGTAAATACAGGACAAGATCTTGAAAACAAGGGAAGTAAAACTAAAAATGGCAATATTCTGTTCAATTGACCAGATATTTTTTAAAACATCATTTGCATTAGCCATGTTTCTTTAAAAAGGCATTTTCCATTCATTTAAAATTTTTAAATTGGTTTCTATAAGTGATTATTCTCAGTGATATGTGGAATTTCCCCTTAAGCATTTGAAGAGGTGTAGGTGTGTATATGTATGCTACACATACAGATATTAGAATCTATATAACCTTAGAACGAATAGTAACTTTTGTTATAAATGACTTTTGCCAGATCACCATAGTTTGGCAGGCTTTGAAACTTGTAAAATTCAAATACTTGACGCCAGCTAATTTCTTAGTATTGTAAGTGATAGCGCTGACTTATTCTTATAGGGTGTTTACCATTCTAAGAGGAAAGACAAGTTTTGTAATACTACAGAATGCCTAAATTTATTCCCTTGTAATTTTTGTCACCCAGTTCTGTTTTTCTCAGCTCGGATGGAGTTTGATACTGCTGGTTCTATTCTGTTTCTAGCATTGTAACATACTTGTTTTAATGATTAACCGTACGGGTCCCTTTTCAAGATATATATATATAAGAAATTTATTTTGAAGTGGAAGTTTGCATTGTGAAGCAAGAAATGTGGCATTTAGATTATCACTTCTTACTTGAAAACAGTTTCTTTTGCTTATTGAGGGTTTTTTTTTTTTTTTTGCCTCTTATTAACAATATTACTAGATAACTTTTCTCTAAAGGAATTAGGACTTAGGCATACCCTTTGATTATATTCATCAAACATATTTACTATATTCACAAACTACCCACATCCCCCACCTGTGCATTCACCTGGGCCATTTCTGCTTTCTGCCCTATAGTGTCAAAACTTCTTGCTAGACCTTTTCCTTCTCAGCAATATTTTTTATAGGTATGTAAAGATTCTAAATATCTTGCTGAATTCTTTTCCTCTGTAGTGTTAGTTTTTTATGATGCAAAAATCTCTAGTTGTGGACTTTACCAGTTTAAAACAAAATCACACTTGAGATAAATAATCATCTTGGAATAGTCAGATCCCTGATTTGAAGTCGGAAAATTAACATTAAGCTGTGTGTATTAAGTTAGAATCTAACCAGCATGTGTTGTTATGATTCGATTTAATATTAAAAACTCTCCAACTGGGCTACTGAGAAAATGAAAGACTCTTAGGAACTCAAAGATTATTTGCAGAGGAGTACACCAAAGCCATATTTAAGTAAAATTGTTATTACTAATGCAGTAAAGCATTGTCTACATTAAACCCATCCTATTAATAAAAACAGAAAATCAGTTTTAGTAAACATAAATATCAAATCTGACAAGGACTAGGAAGGGGACAGGGAACTTCATAAAATGTGCTAATGCTAGCAGTTAATAGTAATCTAAATACCACAGAGGAAAAATAAACTCCCATCTCATTTATGCGGTGGGATCCCAAAAGGCAACTTCATGGGGAGAAAAGCAAATTTTATCTAGCTTATTCTTATTTTCTCAAACTTTTAGAACAATACCATGTTTCTCATAGCAGTTCTAACAGATACGTGCAACTTTTGAAATTATTTTCTTCTTTTTCTTGTTTTTAAAAGATTTTGAAATCTCTTAAGTAGTGTCCTTTGATAGATTGCTCACATTTCACCAAAAATAACAGGATCAAGACTTGCACTTTTGAATGCCTTATGGCATTGAGCATGATGCTTATTTTGGGTTTATCAACTGCACGATAAAAATATATCCTGCCCAACAGCGACATCTTAGACTGGGTAAGATGAGCGATTTGTACCTCTTCTTTTACTTGGGTGGATAGGACGGGGGCAGGAGAGGCAAATGGAAAAAGTAATCATAACTTCCAATACTACAGATGAGAATTAGTTTCAATGGGCAGATTTATTTGTATTTTATAGGTGAGAAGTTCAACTAGACTATGAACATAATTTTAAAGCCCGTGAGTGTTGCGCGTGAATATCCACTGAGGGATCATTTGTGCTTTGAGAGACGCAAAGAAACGATAAGTTACGGAATTACCTTAAAACTTATAAACTAGTGTTTTCTGTGGCCATTTATTAGAAAAAAAAATTAGAAATGTTCTGAGCTACAAGAATCCCTTCTTTCCACAGAGGATCCTTGCTGAATGGGTTGTATTGGGGTTTATATTTGTGATTACATGTTTTGCTATCTCTCTAACAGCTTAAAAATGAAAACCATTTAGTCACTTAACAAATATTTGAGTGCCAATACTTCATTCCTATAAATAATGTAGAATATTATATTTCTAATTGATTTTATATTATATAAAGTTATTAATATTTTACTATTTAAAGGATAAGGTAGTCAGTCTGGGAAATTTGGGAAAAACTCAAAGGCAAGTTATTTTTCAGGTTTTCTACAACTGATGTAGTCAACATTGTTGTTAAATAACTAAGTAAAATATAGAAAGAGTTATGTCCCATGGAACCAAGAAAGAGAATAAGAAGAGGTATAATCAAGAGAGATTAGAACAATTTCGGAAGAAGGGAGGTTACAAATAATAAACAAAAACTGGGATGTGTAAAAATCCTTTTATAAGCCAGTAGACCTATTTTAAAAGCTGAGCTTTGAGCTTCATATTTATGTTTTGGATGCAGAATAAGATAGTTCTGTAACTTTCATGCTGTTTGCATTGTTTCATCTCTTATCATAGATATTGGTAAGCTACTAACAGAGGTACAGTTGACCCCCCCCCCTGCAAAATGTTGAGCATACTCGGTCCTGCTTTCCCATTCAACAAGAATCATTCTATATTTTCTACGTACTGTACAAAGACCTAGGATACAGCACTGAATAAAGCACAGAGATACCTCCTCCCCTTGTAGAGTTTATGTTCTAGTTAGGGGAAGCAGGTAGTCAACAAAATAAGTATTGAGTACATTAGGAAATGATAAACACTACAGGAAAAATAGAACAGTATAAGAGGTTTGCAGAATTTGTATTTATGCACACTCGTGCTTGCATGTATGTGTGAGAGAGAGAAAGAGAAAGACAAGGATCTGAAGAAGTAAATAGGGTAGACAGGGACAGCCTTGTTGAGATGGTAACTTGAGTCAAGGCCTGAAGAAAGTGAAGGAGCTAGCCATAGGGATGTATAGGAACAACATTCTGGGCATAGGGAACAGCCAGTACAAAGGCCTTGTGATGGGAGATTTTCTGCTGTTTTTAAGGAACATCAGGGATGCTAGTGTGGTTAGAGTGAGTGAGAGCAGAAGAGGAAAGGATTAGAGGCAGCCACTATGTGGTCCTGTGGTGTCCCCTGTTGCTGTTACAAACTAGAGTGCCCCTCTCCTTTTCTAAATGTCTTCTAAGGAGGTGGTAGTACTTCCATTTGAGAACCTCTGTGAAGCTTATTCAGTTAGGCTGTTATGGACTGAATTCCATTTAGGATTACAGAACTCATCTGTTAAATTGAATGGGATTATTTTTCATTTATTATTTACTGGTAGTTTTGGATGTCTTTTTATTTGGCCTTGGTGATAACACTGTGTGATTAAGTAATAATTGTGAAATGTGAATTTCAAATAGACCTTGGGATTTTGTAACTTGACTATCTGTTGCTAATTCATAGCTGATGGAATAGTTGTATGTTTAAGTGGACACGTCTACATACAACCATCTCCTAAAATGGTTAATGGACAACTTACACATCACAATATCTCAGTGTGAAATTCAAAGGAATGCCCACATTGATGAGCTCGGGCCACACAGCATGCATGATGGTGACACCTTGGCCAAAGATGTCGTTAAACTCTGCCCTGATCGCAAGGTCATTGATAAATTTTGAAGACTTAGTAATAAAAATTGCAAAGATGTGGATTTTTCAAAGGCTGCCAATTTTCTGCTCTTGAAGTGGAAACATCAGTTGTTCTAGGTCTGAAGGATGATTTTTAAAATTATTTTAAAGTCAAACCGAGTTTTATTTAATAAAATTATTTTCTAATACAAAAACATTTAAAGTCACATATTTGCTCTAATTATCATAAATATTTCCAAATCCAGCATTTAGAGAAAAATACTTCAAAGACATATCATTATTGAAAACTATTTATTTAATCACATCCTTGATGAGATGAGACAAATGTTATATAAGTGTTCTTTTTATACTTAAGTTTCTCACCCCTAACCTAACCCTAGCTCACTAATTTTAGTTTCATATCAAGAAGAGCTAAGCATTAATCTTCAAAACTAAAAGATTAATATGCATTCCTGTTTGCAAGATTGGGATTTGTATGCACAGATTCTTTACTTTTAAAAATTAAAAAGTTTAAAAAAACTTTAAAAATCAAAGTGCTTGTATTTATATTTATAAAATGGGCTGGGATGCCTTATGGGTATTGGCTGAGAAGCTGTGCTAATGTTACTTGAATCTCAGAAAGAGGCACAGCATGAATGGGGGAGCTTTCAAAACGGTAGCCATCTATATGTCATGCACAGAGAAATTTGAAACATACTTTTCAGAAAGCTAGGAGGTGGTGGCCAAATGGCTCTACAAGTCATAATTCCTACTGTCATTCTGCATCCTCGGTATTTCTTTCTGTTATAATTTCTAGCAGCCCTTCTGTACTTCTGGTGGAGGGGACATCTACTGTAACTGCCATCTTGTTCTAGTTGAGTTGTAGATTTATATTCCTAATTGGTTGTGATTCTCACCTTCCAAAATGGATCAATTTGAGCTTGATTTTAAGGAAAGGTTACCTGATTGTGAGCTAATAGTTTGCTTGGTGTTTCATCTTGTCAGTGGTAGTTATTAAATTAACAATTAACTTTGGAATAGAGATCACGTGCTTATTTGACTGAATGCTTTGTCTTCTCAGTTAACTGTTGATTTCTGCAGTAACCTGAGAAAAAGTTATACATTTTGAGATTAAAATTTTTAAAAATATTTTTGATTTTCCTTTGAAGATTTATCTGCTGTGGAGTAAACAGAGCCTTTCATTTTTATCACATCTCCGTTTTTTACTGTGATTCTAAAGTCACGGGCTTATCTTACGTTCATTTTAACACATGTAGTGTACTTTAAATCATTTCACTGTGTGTTTCTCATTATTCAACCACACTGAGTGTTGCCCCTTTCCCCCCAACTATCATTAATGGCAAATTAGTCATTTATTGCTATTATGATGCATTTATCTGCTGGTTTTTACCTTATGTGAATATCACTTCGTAAAAAAGAAAAAAGTCTCAAAACATGTCCCAATTTAGGTGAGATTAGATCTAATCCATAGGTTTTTGAAGCATGTGGACTGGCCTAATGGTGAGGGGTCCAGATTTGAAGTCTGCCCTGTACCGCTACGTCCCAGCTGTAGTTCCTAGGCAAGTTACTCAACCTCTCCAAGCCTCAGTTTACTTATCTGTAAATAGGAATAATAGACCTATTCATAGAATTGTGAGGGGGCATCAGTGAAACACCATAGGGAAAGAATTGAACAGACTGGCGGACACTCCACTGTGGGCTTCTGTTGTTATGAAGGCAGAATGTCACTGAGTTATGAAGATGAGATAGTTGGAAAATGAAACATGAGGAGAAGATTAAAGAAACAGATTAAGATGAAGTTTGAGTGATTAATAATCAAGAATATGAAAGGCTACTACGATAATTAGATTTTTTTACCAACTTTTCATCTACAAAGAAGATCGATGAAGAAATGCCTAAATATCATGTGCACCTGAAGTCATATAGGAAAATATATTTAATGGTGGAGCTTATTGGAAACTGGAATGGGTTGTTAAATTAAGGTTATAGTATATTTTACATAAATTAAGATGAATTTGAATCATTCGGGGAATTACTGAACATGTGATTTTCTTTGTAACTGAGGTGGTAGTTTTCTGAAATATCTTACATGCCCACGCACTCTACATTTTAGCATGTGAAAGTTCTATGGCCTTGTAAAGCATTATATTTAATATCCCATAGGGTAGAATTATATATAAAATTTTAGCTTGCTTTAGCTTTCCTTTATAGTCTT
Source organism: Tapirus indicus (assembly GCA_031878705.1). NCBI lineage: Eukaryota > Metazoa > Chordata > Mammalia > Perissodactyla > Tapiridae > Tapirus > Tapirus indicus. Next base: position 112,737,968 of record CM062918.1, on the reverse strand, counting down.
GATTTTTCTATCTTTTTCCTCAAGTGGGAAGGACAATTGAATGCCAATATCTTTTTACTGATATTCTTTTTCAGTGTTCTCTAAATATTTTCATTATATACCTTTATTCCTAAAGAATTTTAAGTGTTCACCTTCAATTTAAATTTATATTTATAAAACCTAAATACTCCACTGTACATTTTTTAAATCAGGAAAACAATGTTTAAAGGATAAGATATAAAATTAGAAATAGAAATGCTAATAATTGCTTAATCATCCCTCAGATTTATGGACCCCCAATTTGGAGAGCACTATTATTTCTTAACAGCTTTTTAAGCTTAATTGAAAGTTATTAGGTAGTGATACTTGTGCATAAAAAGGGGGAAATACTAGTACTTGGGAAAAGAGTTTTAAAGAGAGATGTGGTAGTCGTTGGAGAGAAAAGAACTTTCTAAGCATGAGCTAATATGCCTTCCTCTGTTCATTTAATATTAAATCAAGGTTTTCTTTCATGAGAAATGTGGCATTGCATGTGGACTCTTTCTAATGCTACACTATAGCCACTGGCAACATTAATATGAGGCAGAGTTTCTCTCCCTCCCCCGCACCGCCCTATTCAGGACACAGTGAGATTTTAGACAGATAAATGCTAAGAGAACCCTATGTACCAAAGGCAGTGTTTACTGCATGTAATACATATCATTGTTTGTCTCCTGTAGTGAAAAATACTTGTATCGTGCTGTTAAAATGCACTCCTGACAGACCAGTGCTTGCTATTATAGGGTCCATTGCTTAAAAAAATGATACACTGACAGAAATACAATTTAAGAAAATTTAACACCAAGGGTAGTCAACCATGTAGGCTACTATTAAGGGGCCAAAACTCAAGGACAAGGGTTTATTTAAAAAAGAGGCACAGTTTATTTGCTAGTAGTAGGCAAAGTTAAAAGAAAAAAGAATCGAACTTGAATTCCTTGCTCTCTAGTCTGTAGAAAATTAATGAAAGCAACAGTTCAATAAGATTTTATTGCAGAAATGTTTAAGTGAAACATTTTAAGAATGCTTCGGAATTTTTAAACAGTTACTTACCATTTAGAAAGCTGTAACACTGCCGTGCGTAACAAATTGTTAGCATTGGATCCTAGGCACACCCAGTGATTTTCTTAAAATGTGTAGTCAGAGCTGGTTAATCTGAATTACTTTGTTCATTTCATTTTTGTGTGCATAGCTTATAAATATATTTGAGACTGACAAATCAGCAGCACCCACAATTAGAACAATTTAAAATGTAAGCTATTGTCCAAGTGCCCTTATGGACATAGTTTGGTTGCTAAATGCATTGGGTTTGTAACAAGGCCTTTTGAGAAAGAAAATAACCAAATATGAGATGTGACGAGATATGTTGGATTTCAGAAGAGTGTGTACAGAATGTTCTAATGAATAAACTGCTACTGAATGATGATAAAGCATGTGTTTTTAAGCTATCACATGGCTCTATTATTAGGGGAGAAAATTCCATGAATTTAGATGAGATGTATTATCTAATTTTACCATTTTAAAAACAAATCTGCGATCCAGTAATATTTGATGCCAACTGTGTACGAATTACATGTTCCTTTGGGAGAAAGTTTACAGAAGTAATGCAATAAATAATCTGACCTTCAAGTAGCTTAACTCAGGTGTCAGAGCAATAGGAGAAACATCGTTCACTGCTGTGGAGAATCAAAGATGCTTCTCTTGCATCCTCTACCCTGATGGCATAGTCTTATTGCCACATCTAGGTTGGGCCTTGGGAAGCAGTTGATCCTGCCAAGAAAAGATGTTGAAAGATGAAATGCAATGTCTTTGTAGATGTCCTTCAGAATTGAGTGGGCCTGATTCTGACAATATTACATAACAGATTTTTCTATGGACATGGAAGATAATGCCTATTGTGAAATTTGTCCAGACACTTTGTCCAGGGCTTCTGTGACTCAGTTGTGTGTTGGAGCAGACCCAGAAATGCTTGCTGAAGAATATTGGGATCCTCGCTGTCCTTGCCACGACCATGCAGTGGCTCTCCATTCATGTATGTTTTCTTTACGTTTCCTAAATTCCATATGTGGATTTTATCATGTCATGATATCTCTGCATTCTGTGTTCTTGCCAGAGATTACAATTTCAAATGCTGCATTTCAATTCTTTTTTTTAAAGTTATCTGAAGGAAATAGTATTTATGGTGAATTACCCGATAAAACGGATGTTAAACTATTTCTTCTGGCGGTTTTAAATTTATCCTTTGGATGACTCAGAGCTATGCACTTGACCTTGACCCCTGTTGTTTTGGCCTCTCAGAATTTTTCACAGAATTTACATGAGGGGTTCGCCATTAGGCTGTGTTAAAGAATATTTTAATAAACAGGTACAAAATATTCAGTGTCTTAGGGATACTGTTGTGGACTTGGTTTGCTGTATCACACACAGTGTCCTACAGACTCACTGTTGAAATTTCCTCCAGATCTTAAAAGAAGAAAAGTTCCTCGGACTCTAAATGATTAAATGGTGGTTTTCTTGGGCCTTGTGAATTATATATTGTTTACATTTTTCCTCTTTTCTTTGTCTCTTAGGAAGCTCAAATCCAAATTTACTTTCTAACAACTGTTCAGAATTGTATGATACGTTAATATATTCTCCAGACTTTTGTATTCTCTTACTCATATTTTTTCTTTATTATGTTTATCGAGTTAGTTATTGCATCTAAGGTTGATTTTGGAAATCATTGAAATGAAGTAGTCCAAATCATTGGAATGAGTCAACAATAATGGAGAGAAAATAGAGGTGGGAGCACAGGGCCTAAATCATGAGAAATGCTCCAATAGCTGGGTGAAGGGAATTTAGGAAAGGGAGGATGTGATGAAATTAATTCTCTGGTCTAGACATTATATATAAAATTCAAATGAATTTGAACAATATTTGGGATAATATTTGGAACAGTATTTGAGCTCATCCTATGTAGGATAAGGATTGTAGCAGATAAAACTTTTTGTGTTAATTTTCATCCTTTCTGTCATATGATTATTTAGTATAAACTTAATCTATTATTTTAATATAAACACATGCAAATCCTATGAAGTAGTAATCAATAACTTGGTTTTTACAGTGATACTTTGATGTAAATAAAAGAGGCTAAATATTTATCTCACCGAGGGCTAAGACAGGAATTGCAAATTCAAGTGCCTCCAGGGTCCAGGATCCAGGCAGGTAGAATGATGTAGTGAACTGGGGCTTGTGTGCCCCATCCAAAGGGAGCAGCCATGACTTCCTGCCAGCAGACTGTCGGACTAGGAGTCTAATATTGCTGATTTCTCTGGATGAACTCGATTCTTTTTCCAGATATTCAAGTGAAATCTCTTGGATTTAAGATATTGGCAACTAATTCTAATGTGGTACACAAGCCACTAGGATGTAAGCTCTGAATCAGAACCTTAGAATTCTAGTTTCAAATAACTGACCAGACCCTTTAATCCACACAGTTGGCTAAGGTGTTTGAAAGTGTTTCTTCGCATCCTGAATTCTTGAAAAGGGAGTCAACCATCCTTCAACCCACATACGCCAGTTATATCCCTGTTTCAAAAATCTGCTGGGAGATTTTGAAATGTTTGAAATGAAATAGCTTAAATAATTAGAATGGGTGAACTATAATGCAGAGAACTGCAATGGAGGACTCCCTGCTCTGTGAGGTGCAAGGCAGCCCCTCCTGAGAAAAGAGCTCCTTTGCCTCTTCTAGAACCTCTTGGCAGCCATTACAGTTTCCATGGGGTTAAGCAAGATATTTTTCTGGGACCCTCACTGTGCCAAAGTTAAGACATTTGAGGCCATTTACTTCTAAACAGGATTGTCAACGCTATAATTATTCATCACCGAACGAAAGGCAAATCACTACCACCATGTCTTCACCTACCAATGTTAATTCTAATCCTCTCTCATTTTCATTCCTTTCCTAATTCTCTGTATATTTCTCCTGTTACCTTGACTCAACACTTTTCCACTGGGTCCTCTGGAAACATCATGTCATTGTCAATAATCTTGTTTATGTCCACAATTTTATAGCAAGATGCTTTTTGCACCAGAACACTGTCTTCTGAATTTTATCCATTGCTTTAACTGAATCCTGCCCCTCCTTTAAGGAAGAGGTTTTCCTTTCAGCTGTCAACAAGGGCACAGTACTACTTATTCATGTAAATCTCGTGTTGTTCCATGAAGCCAAGAGGAGAAACTGACATTCTCTTGGATATGCACAACCATCTCCCCTCGCTAATGGCAGTGCATCCTCCAGTGAAACTCACACAGTCTAGTTATACTACCTTTTACCCTTGGTCACTCCTGTCATTTCTGTTTCGCTGTGATTCTAGGAGATTTTTAAAAGGCTTATAGCTGACCTATCTGAAACCTGGCCCTAGCTAGTTGAACCTCCTTAACCCTACTGAATATCAACCCTTCTTTCCCAGGATCACATACAGCTTCTTGTCCTTAAAGAAAAATATTCCATCTTAGAAATCTTAAACTCCATAATATCCTGTTGCACTTGCAATACAACTGCTCTTTGATTTTAGACATTTGGCTCTCCCATTATATCTTTTTCTCCTAATGTAGCCGAATCTATCAGGCTTCTCCTTCCCTGCCCATCATGAAGCCAACTGTTGATAATTCAAGCCCCCCTCCTATCCTCTTCTACCATGCCTTCCCTCCTCTCTTAGCGCTCTCCAAGTCTCTAGTCTGGCAAATTAGCATTGGTATACCACTCCCTCTTTTTTTACTTCTGTAGCATGGCTGAGCATTGCTGGAAACAAACAAATAAAATATATGTGTGATGCTCCCACAAATAATTGATTTCTCCTCTCGCCCGGCCTCAAGGGATGAGCCAGTTATTTGTACTGGCCACTATCCTTGCCTATGACCTTCAAAAGCTCTCCTGAACCATTCCCCTTGAGGCCCTTTATTTGGACAGTTGTCCTGTCTCTTCATTCTCAGCAGATGCCTTTACTGCCTCCTTCAAAACTGAAGCCATCAGGCTTGATGTAAATTAGCCTTTTACCACTATTTACATTTCATCTACTTTTCCATTTATCTTTAACTTCTTTTGTCTCATCTTTGTGGATGAGATGTGGAGAGTTCCTGTTCTTTGAAGGCTGAGTCCGTGTCCTTGGCCCCATTCCTTCCAGTATCCTGTGGGTCTTCCTTTTTTGAGGTATCTCCTTTTTCTTTAGTATCTTGAATATCTCCTTTTCTGTAAACTCTTGACTTTCAACATATGAAAAAAAAATCTTTATCCCTCGAATATATATTGGTATTATCCAATTCCTTTTTTGTTGAAATTTTAAAAAAGAATATACCCTTGCCATCCATGCTTCCTTAACCTCATTTGCTTCTCGTTCACTTGTGATCTGGCTTCTGCCTCTAACGGCTCTACAGAAACTGTTCTCCCTGAAAGCTGATTGCTAAAACCAATGGACATTTTCTCAGGAATCATCTTATAGTTTCTTTTCTCTTTTAATAGTGTTGATCACTCCTTTCTAAAAGCTTTCTACTTTCTTGGATGCCATGGACTCTTCTGGGTGTCTCATCCCCATCAGACACTTAAAGGAGTGAACGATAGTACCCTGGAAACGCTGATCTTATTGAGGTATACTTCTTTTTCCTAGGAGATGTTATCTGTCTTCATGGTTTTCATTCCTGCTCATATTGTGATGACTCTTAAATCTCTACCTGCAGTGCAATACTCTCCTCCAGGCTTAAGCCATGTATATCTAGCAACTTCCCTGGCATCTGCAATTGAATGTTACACAGGAAACTCAAGCTCAGAATGTTTAAAATTTAACTTATATGAAATTAACATAACTATAATATAGTAATTTAATCTGATAAAGATAATGTAAAAATTTGTTTATGATTATGGATATAGAAACTTGAAAGGAGTTAGCAATTAGTCTATCAGTGTATAAGATGAGTAATACACTAGGAACAGATAAGATTATTTCTAGAACTCAGAGAATGAACACCAGGACATGTTTCAACCTAATTCATTACATTATCAAACTAAAGGAGGAAACACTATGTCTAGAGCAATATGTGCCCAAAAGGCAACTAATAAAATTCAGCAGCCATTGCAAAACTTCCAGCTAAAGAGAAATAAGAGGAAACCAGTTACATATGATTAAGAAAATTTACTGAAACCTAACAGCAAATATATAAAACAGTTAAATACTGAAGTCATTTCCATTAAAATAAAAAAAAGCCAAGGATATTCACTATTGTCATTTTTATTAAATGTTGTTTTAAAGGTTCTACCTAATGTAACAAGATAAGTAAATGAAGTAATTAGTATAAATGTTAAGAATTATTTTATTTGTAGTTAATTGAGAAAACGCAAGAATTAATAAGAAAATTTGGCAGAGTAGCTAGATAGAAGACAAGGTAAATAGAATCTGTGGTTTTATTCTTTGCCAAAAAATGAGTCATTAGTAAGGGAGAAGAAAAGAAATTCATTGAGTGGTAGTAATAAAACTTTTAAAATACATAGGCATTAGAGCCCAGCATTTCCTGAAGAAATCTTTTAAAAGGAAAACTCTACTAAAAATTGCTCTCTATTTTTCTGTTTACATATAGTGGAGAAAAATTTCAACTGGATGGAGGGCAAAGCTGTTATAATAGCAATGGAATTATGAGGGTTTGTTTTAACACTGAAATAAAGTTAACAAAAGTGAGACTCAGTGGCAAATATTTCTTGAGGATCTACTCTATTCCAGATACTGTTCTGGGGACTGGAACTGTAGCAATGAAAAAAAAACAGACAAAAATCTTTGCCTTTGTGTATCTTATATTTTAGTACTATTTATGAGGTGGTTTTCATGCGCTGGGAACTGTGCTGAGTGCTTTACAGATATAATCTCAGCCTTTGGGAAGTAGTATTATACCCATTTTAGAGACAAAGATACTGAGGCACAGGATGATTCAGTTATTTAGCCAACATTCCTAGGTGCCAGTGGTCGAGCTAGGATTCAAATCCAGACAGTGTGCCTCCAGGACCGATTCTCTCTGGCTGTGCTTGGTGTGCGGTGACCGAAGTCGTAGTGTGCCATAATGCTGCCAATAAGAAGCAAGGTAACTATTCTCGTATACGTCTGTGTCACCTTTATAAGCTACTGGTATACCATTGCGAAATGTCAGTCAATTAAATGTACACCTGGGAGGGTATGAAGTACCCCCCCAGGAAGTTTGTTCCTCATCAGTGGCACCAGGCACATTAGATTTTAATTCTGTTCTGTGATTCATCAGACAGCTCCCTGTGAAGCATACCCATTGTTTTTTTGGTAATAATTTCCGGGACAAATGGAGATATTTAGCTGATTCTTTGTTCTTGGGTTTCTTAAGCCTATTGGAAAACAGCCAAACGGTTTCATAACGGTTCCTCTAAATATATTAATAATGTGTATGTAAGGGAATATATATATATAATTTAATGCTAGAAGAGAAGACATTTTGTTCTCTTTAAAAAAAAATCCCTGTGGAAGTTTATGACCTTTGTAATCAATGCCTTTTTTAAAAACTAGGCTCTAGAGAATGTTTGGGTTGGAAAAGGTCACCTATTTGCAATGATATATTCTGTCAAGAGTGTGTATAAGTGTAATATACTAGACCTTCACATTGCTATACATTTAGTTGGAATAAAGGACTTTCTTTTTGCCTTTTTATTTCAAATGAGACTTTATTAAGTATACAGCTATGAATGATGTCTTCTTGAATATATTCCTTTAGCAGGTTAAAGTGATTGCTGTAGTGCTTGGAAATTTTGAGAGCCAGACCTGAGCCTGGGCCAGGTTGAGATGGGTCTGCACCAAAGAGAACACAACTTCCTTCCCTCTTCCTCCTACTCCCTTTCTCACTCCTCCCCTCTTCCCCCAACCATTTAACATGGAAGAGGTGGGAAGTTATTTTGAATTTATATTGTTCAGTTGAACTAAGTAAAAATAGTATTTCTCAAACTTGAGTAGTTTATATGACCTTTAAAAGAAAAAAAAAATTCTCTTAGAATCCCCCAAATATTCAGTGTCAATGAATTTGAGAAAACTGTAGTACTATCACTTTAGATAGTTACAATATTTTCTAAGCTTTCTTAAACTCTAAGAGTTCAAGGGAAAGCACAGTCCTTGAGACCTGGAAAGACTTCTGGGAGGAGATGAGATTGGCATGAAAGATGAGGAGTTAATACATTTCAGATAGAAGCAGCCACTGGATTCCATTGTAAATTTGACAGTGAGGCAAAAGGACTGGTCAAATTAAGTGTAGAGTTGCCAGACAAAATGCAGGATCCCCAGTTAAATTTAAGTTTCGGATAAATAATGGGTAGTGTTTTTAGTGTAAGGATGTCCCATGCAATATTTGGGAATCTTAAATCTGGCAACCCTAGTTAGTGGCTCATTTAGAAGAAAGAGAGAACTGTGGAACTATATAGATTTGGTCCAGAAAGCTGTCCTGGGCAGAATGAATATTATCATGTGGGTAATATGGGGCCATTGTTAAGTCATTGAACAGATTAGTGAAATGAGGAAATTAGTGCTTTAAGGAAAAATCCTCTTCCAGCTATGTGGAAACTTATTCCTTATGAGGAGAGAATGTCCTTTTTGGTGGTGTTATGGCTACTTGTCTATCTCCAGCACTAGACTGCAAACCTTTTGAGGGCAGAGAGTGTCTTATTTGTTTTATTATATCTAGCATCTAGTAGAAAACCTGGCAGGAAGTAGGTGCTCAATAAATATTGACTGGAAGGCAGGAGAAGGGAGTGGGATAGAATGAAATATTTAGCAATGCTTAAATGATTGCACTAAAGTGACAACATATATGATAAAAATAGAAACGAATAATTGTCAGATGGTTAGGAACATGTGGTTTTTAATAACTGAGCTTCATGGAAGAATTGCAGTGAGAGATGGTCCTGGAAGCTGGAAAGGAGATGGATCTTGAGATTAAGAAGGAGGTGTGCTTCCTCACATCATTTAGACTCAATGTCTGTGCACCTTCAGAGCTGCCTGCCTAAGTTAGATATATAATATCATGACCTGTGCTTTTTGTTACTCTTTAGAGTCCTGGGGAAATGATACGATGGGTAGAGATGATACCAGTTACAAGTTTTCTACAGTTGCATGTAACACTTCTGATACGTTGCCAACTAAACCATGTTGAATGTGATCAAAAACTTAATTTGTGCTGAGTTTCAGCAAGTGGATGATGATGTTACCTAATGGGGTCCTGGTATAGCTCTGCTCGGTGTAGCTTTGCCCTTATTGGGTTATTTCTAGAAGATAGAGTTCAGGAAAGGACATGGAGAGGGTGGTCTGATCATCTCTTTGTAACAGCTTCTAAATTCTTTATATTTGACTTCTGCCTGTAGGTGTTATTTCCATTATACATTGAGTTCAAAATGGGATTTAAAAAATAGGTGGTACTAATCTAGGAGGTATAAGTAAAATTCCTATATGAAATCTATTTAACTGACAAATGAAGAGTGCTAATTTCTAGTTATATCCCTACTCTTTAATTCAGTAATTTCAGGACTTATAAATATTACCTGAGTTAGGCACTGAGTAAAGGAGAGGGCACGCCATCAGGGAGCTTACTATCGAATAAGAGAGAGACAAACAGAGATGTAAACTCGTGCAAATGCTATAAAGTCCATGTAGTACATGAACACAAGTGCTTAAATATCCAAAGGCAAGTCTTATTCATTTTGCTTCAGAGAAATCTGAGGGACTTGTAGATCCAGTGACATTTGAGCTGAATATGGAAAAGGAGTAGTAGTTTGCAAGGAAGAATAGATTTAGTAGGGGCTCAACAGGCAGGAATGAAAGGAGATGAGGCATGAAAGTAGATGGTAAGTCCAGGGGAGAGAGAGCACATTGTGGGTGAGGCACTGTTGTGGAAGAGAAGACAGAAAGGAAGTTTGAGGCCAGACAGGTTGTCCCTTTCATGCCTTCATGCATTTATCCTGCATGTAGTGAGGAGCTATAGACGGTTATAGGCAGAAGCAATGAATTGTATCTGTGTTATAGAAAGGTAACTGGCTACAGAGTGGAGAGTGAAGAGCAGGGCAGGGCAGGCTGGTGGAAAAGATGTTCAGCTAGGAGATCATAGCCTGAGTCCAGGGGGGAAATGACGCATGCTAGAGGGAGGTCACTGAGAAGGAAGGAAAAAGAATTTGTCCATACAGCATTTAAGACTGAGAACTGGCAGGGCTAGCTTTAGGGGTCTGAGGAGAGAAGGAACAGTCAGAGATGAATTTGAGACCTCTGGTTTGAGGGACTTGCAGATCATCCCAACATTCATTTTGACATTGAACATGAGGGGGCAGGGGTGGTGGCTCAGTCGTCTGCAGAAGAGAAGGAAGTTATATACGTATAAGGAGAACTAGACTTTCATAAGCCAGCCCTGTTGGTCTAGCGGTTAAGATTCATTCCCTGTTTGGGTCCATTCCCTGTCAGGGACCCACACCACCCATCTGTCGCTTGTCATACTGTGCTGGCTGCTTGTTGCTGGGATGCTGAAAGCTATGCCAATGGTATACCAGGAGGGTCACACATGGTGGACAGGTTTCAGTGGAGCTTCCAAACTAGACAGACTAGGAAGAAGGATCTGACCACCCACTTCCAAAAAAACTGGCCATGAAAAGCCTATGAATAGCAGCAGAGCATTGTCTGATACGGCAGCGGAAGGTGAGAGGATGGCATAAAAAGACGAGGCAGGGTTCTGCTCTGCTGTCCACAGGGCCGCAAGGAGTCAGAATCAACTCCATGACACTAACAACGAAAACTTCCGTCAGGCACAGTGAGTGGAAGGTCTAAGGAGACAGATTTTAGCATTAAGTAAGCCCTTGGTAGAGGTCAGGAAGTGAAAAGAGATCCTTTAGAGGTGGTAGTCGTGAATACCTCTGAGGTTCCTTCTGTTCCATTGAAGTAAGAGGGGAATCCATGGACTTCAGCTCCCCTATGAACATCTGGGCATGTTACGTGGGTAAGTCTGAATGCCTTGTTTTCCTCATCTGTAAAATGGGGGAATAAACTGCCTCATTCGGTTGTCGTGAGGATTAGTGAGATAACCAGTGTAAAATGCTTAGAATAGTGTCAGGTACACAGACAGGGCTGAATAAACATTCGTCCTTACACGCTAAGCCCGACTAGATTACATATTGATATTGATTTGAGATGTTTCTTTAAAATGTAAGCCGGGAAAATCTTTTAACTGATTTGTCTAATTTGCCAAGGTATAATTATCAGAGAGGACTTTTAGTTGCTTTTTCCATTAAAAATGCTTTGTAGACAGTATTACCTTTAGTGTGTGGAAATTGATCTTATGCTTGTGTTTTCTAAAATAAGTAAAGCCTCAGTTTGAGTGGTGTTTTATTCTTGTGGCCTTATTTATTAATTTTGAGCTCCAAAGGAGAATGTTGAGCTTTCTATAAAACATAGACATCAAAATATTAACTTTAGATTATAACTTGGAAGTCAAGTGTTGGGTTATATAATACTATGGATTGCCCCGTCGTCTTTTGCTAGATAAGAAAATACCTTTTCGCCTGTGTGTTTTTTGTTTGTTTCTCTTTGTTACCAGTTTATCACACTATCTTATCCATCATACTTGGATTAAGGGCAAGAGAGGAAGTCTGACATGGTGAGCACCAGTCTGGGGATCAGAAAACATAGACTGCTGGGTTTCCATCACTGCTACTAATTGGCTCTAAGATCTGAAGTGAGTCACTGCTACCTCTTTGCCTCAGTTTCCCCACCTATTGAATGGCTGCCACCTTCCACCTCCCAGTAAGCATGGTAAAGATTAATTTTTCGATTATAAATTTATATAAGATTTCTTTTCAAACGACCAAAAACAAAACTTTGCAGTTGGAAACAAGCTATTTATTTCCCTATGTGTCCTGCAGTTAACAGAGGACAGACTAATTAATTCTGTTGTCTCAGTAAGAAAACTGAGATTTAAAATTAAAAAGTGGTGGAAATTCAAGAGGGAAGTTCCTAATTCAGGCTCCCCCCCCCCCACCCCCCCACACACCTAAAACACATGGTTGGTGAAGGGCTTTGAGCCTGTCAGAAAGAGTGTAGGAAAAAATACCAAGTGATAGCCTGCCAGTCCGGGCTGTCGGGAATATCTATTATGCCATCTGTCACAGGAGATTTTAGGTTGGAGAGCAGCAAATCCGTGACTGGGGACTCCAAGTTCAAAAGCGGAAGGCCTCTCCTCTTCCCCACACCGCAAGGCCGCACTATCCATTTTCATTGATCAGAGGTCTTGAATCTGCAACTTCATAAAAAAAAAAAAAAGAAAGAAAGAAGGAAAGCTTTCAAGAGAAATCGTTTATAAAGTGTTCCAAGGGCCAAGGTTTTTGTAATTTAAATCAGTGCGATGGAGATATGTAATACAAAATTTCTAACCCTACAGCCTTCCTCTCACTCATTCTGGGGTTTGGTGGTGGTACCGTTTTTTATAATAGTGAAAATCGGCAGAGTGGGTGGAGGAAGGCTGGTTCTCCAGCGGGAACAGGTGAGCTGCGGGTCCACCACGTGGGCCGTTTGTAACTTGGGGGAAGCGGAGAAGCAGCAATTAGGCGGCCGAGTCACGCTCTTCAGCACGCGGGCTCCGGTTCCGTAATACATTCCTTTCTTAATGTGACTTGATGGAGACAGAGTGAGGGCCCATCAGGTGTGAACAGCCCTGCTGCTCCTGGCGTGGAGTGGCCTCCAGACGGTGATTTGGCGACGTCAATCTAGTCATGCTTGATTTCGACACTTAACGTGGTAAAGCAGGATTTCTCTACCCCCGATCAACTTCTCAATTAGCAAGCTGCCTTGTGTAACGGCCTTGTTTTGCAATCCCTCAGGGCTGCTTCAGGGGTCATTAGGATGAGAAAACTTGAACGCCAGCTCCGGCTGGAGCAGAGCGGGCAGGGAGCCTGAGAGCCTTCCTAAATACATATAACCCCTTTTCAAGTTGCTGGCTTTCATGGGATTGATTCTTGGCACATTAAGAAGCTTAGAGCTCCAGTATCTTCTTTAAACTGCCCCCCTTATCGCCTTTGCAGCTGACAGGTTTTTTTGACAGGCTGAGAGTAAAAGGAGATAACTAGTAGGTTAGTACTTTATTTATACACGTGGACAAGCGCATAGAGAGACGCGCATGCACACGTTCAAATGTCTTTTAAGTTGTCTTTTCAGAGCCTCTGGTTACTGGAAAATATCAGCTGTCAAATGATTCCAATACCTCGTTTGTCTATATTCAATATGTCTGAGTTCAAAATCTTTCTTTCTACCGTGTATGACTTTGTTCACTAATGATCTTAAATTGTTCATGCCTTATTGAATATGTTTTCTCTTAACCCCAGATAATATTTACATGAGTAGTGTATGTTAATATGAGGTGTATGTAATGGACATTTATGAATACACATTGAAATATATTTAATGAATATGGTTTTTCCCTATGATTTGACTAAATGGCTTCTTCCCAACTTTAATTTAAAAAAAATTAAAATTTCAAGCAATTTTAAACAATTCTTTCCTTCATAAAATGTATCTGGATATGAAAACACATAAAAGCATAGAAGAGTACTTTGAGAAATGTACTAATTACTTAGAAAATATCTCTATTTTCAATCATTATAGGTTTCATATTTGTAATTTCCTATTTTGATAACCTATTTTCATATCTACTTGGTATTATTGCCCATTAGAAAATTGGATGAGTGAATTTACATCAAATATTTTAGCAGATTCTGCCTTAATATAATATTCTTAGAGCAAATTATTCTAACATGCATCCCACGAATAGGTTTTCCCAAAGTGGTTTGCCTAGATTTCTTTACAAAAATATTTACTTTATTGACACTGAACAGAGCTTTATATGGTTAATAATATATGCACGATTCTAGAGATAACTGAATTCAGTGTATTTTATCAATTGGAAGTTGGATATATATTGATGTTACACACTCCCGTAAACACACTTTCTATTTTTTAAGGGTGTAACATCCAATTTTAGAAGTGTTTAAGAAATAGTTAAAATTCTGGACACTGTGGCATAGCAATTTCTAAGAAGTACTTCAAATAATAAGTCCTAAAGGTGACACAACAAAGGAAATATCTCAGTAGCTCTATCTTTTTATAAAGAAAATACATGCACATTCTGAAAATGAAGTCTTTACTTAAACTCAGTGCTATGGAAATAGCATTTTACAAAAGAAAATGCTTTCAAAACTATGCAGAAAACACCATGTAAGTTTATGAGTGATACTGTATGTGTATATACAAAAATATAACCTATAGGTTTTATTTTAATTCATTTTGTATAGTTCTACTACACAAAAATTCAACTATAATATTTCTCCACTGTAATATTGTGTTGAGTATTGTGCTAATTTTTTCTAGAAAGCATCAAGCTTGGATAAATTAATAGTAAAGAGTTATACCTCTTGCTTCCACAAAACTGTTTTGTCTTTTTGAGTCTTCAATCTTTTGTTGATTTCTTATTCCAAAAAGGAACTCATCTAATCCTACAAATAATTGTTTTCGTGGCTTTATTATAATTCTTCTAAATCCTACTTAAAGGCAATTCAAAAATCCTTTAAAGGATTCTTGAATTAAAAATTCAGTTTGAATATATATAATATATATATATTCTCAAATATATATATATATACATAAATATTTTTAATACTAACCCACGTTGAATAAAAGTTGTATACCTTCCCTTTTAACTGGGTTTTAAAAGAATGTTACAAATTTAGTCTGACAACTAAAAGTCAGATTCTCCAAATGAGCTTATACCTGAATCATCCAGTTACACTTCAGCTAGAATGAAGAATCACAGAATTTTAAAATTATACGAAAGCCCTTCAAGAGTATTTAGTTCAGTCTGCCTATTTGGGTCCAAAAAGGAACTGAAGAACAGGAAGTTTGAAAGTGTGAATTCGAGTTGATCTTTGGCTGTTTGTAGAGTTGCCGTATAATTTTCTTTCCAACCCAGGACACTTGATGAAGAGAGGAGTGCTAGTAGTCAGACTGGGCCACTGGTATGCATACAGAATTGTCCTGGGCAAACTGTGGCATGTGTATCCCCTTATTACAGATAGTTGACCCATATAGGATTTTTAAAAATGATAGTTTCGAGAATACTTTTTTATAAGAATTTAAGAACAATTGTCCATTAAAATCCTAAAGAAGTAAGTGATGTCAGATGTTAAATTTGCTTTACAGAAGATACTTTTTAAAAAGAGAACAAATAGGATATATTCCATGAATCTTTAGTGGTTATGTTAATGAAATTCAGAGATAGGGCATATTCTCTGATGCCTCCATAACGAAATATCTTCAGTTAAAAACAAGGATGAGTATCTGTGACAACATTTTCTGCACCTCTTTTCTTTGGTAAATTTAACTTATAAAATACATTACAGGATGTCCCAAATCCTGCTATTTACCTTAAAAGAAAATATTGTAATTAGGTTGTTTCTTCAAAGAAGTAAGGTAAAAGAGTTAAATTAAATTTGAAACTAAATTGTAGATAAGAGGTTGTCATTATTCTCCAAGTACTTTTTCTTTGAAGTAAGTCATAATAATTAATCCTAGAAGAAATGTTTGTCTGAAATGTTATTGGCTAGTTGCAAGAAGAAATAAATGCCTTACCTATTCTAGGTAAGTGATTTGTTTACTTTTTATAAATAATCGAACAATTACTGTTGGTAACATAACCTCTGGATGTGAAAGATACACTTTACATCAGAACAAATGGGTTTTGCATTGCGGTTCCGATTACACTGTCATCGGCACCCAGTCAGTGTTTCCCAGTGGAGCTTTCATGAGTCTTGGTTAGTGCCTGAATGAATGAGTGAGTAGCACTTGGAAATGTGGTGAAACTGACATGTGAAAATATTAAATGGCTTATTTGAAAAAGATCAAAGAGAAAGTCTTTCCCCTGATTAGTTCTCAAATAACTGTTTACCAAATGACCTTCATCACCTTCCTGTAAATGCTTTATTTCATCCTCTTTAATTTTTCTTTTCTACTGAAACATTTCAGTACCTCAAGTTTATTAGTTATGAGATAGGTAAAATAAGATTTTCAAATAAGATACCTCTCCACTTACTTTCTTGTTCACTTTAATATATAGTGTATGCAAAGAAAAGTGTGAAAAAGAAAGATAAAAGAGAAGGTAATTATGGGCCTCTAAGAAGTCTATAAAGATATCAAGACCTCAATGTTGATTTTTAGGGAAATATTATTTACTTAAAAAGTTTCCACCTTGAAAGACCTATGCAATTTTAAGTCAACAAACCTTTTTGAAACTCAGAACAGATTATCACTTTTAAGAAATTCTTAAAAGCTTTTGTTATAAGATTGTATATGGCATATTCCAATTAGCATTTATTGTACTGTGGCTAAAACCAGTGCATAATTTATTTTGATCTACCAACAACTTCTTCAGTTATATTAACGGAGAGATACATAGTAACTAAATTGCCCACAATATCTGTAAAAATAGTCATAGATTTTTATGCTCATGTAATTGTAACTGATTTGTCCTCTGCTTCATTAAAAACATAACTTAAAATTAGAGCAGAGACGCTCTAGATGAAACATCCACTTCTATTATTTAAAAAAATGTATTCCTAGTTTTAGGCCATATATGTTATCCTTTATTTTACTGTTCTTGTTTTTTCTACCTCTTATTATTCTAGCCCTTTCCATAACTATATCTAAAAATTTGAAAAATCTTGTCTTTTAAATATCACAACAACAAATAGCAAGCTTGATACATTTCTTTTGTTCTAGCTAGAGAATACTCTTTTGAGGACTACAATTTTATGATTCTATGAAATGTTGGTACAGTGCCATATTTGCCCAGAAGTATTATCCTCATCAAATGTTGAAGGAACAATATTCAATTTTACTTTCTCTCAATTGCTCCTCCCAGTAGGTTGCTGTGCTGATCATAAATAGCAGTAACACCTGCTCATAAGGCTTCAGAAAATGGGGATGAGGAGAAATTGACAGTTATTTGTTGAAAGTGAATGTATAATATTTAAACACTGCAACTTTTCACGAGTCAGGTGTGGAGAGAGATGATGGTTCTAAGTAAATTGGCCGTCTGTCAGGTCAGCAACCTAGAGACTTTTGTCTATTATAGCTCCTTCTTGCCCCATTTTTAGAGGGTAAAACAGAGGAGTATAGTGAGAAAAAGGACGAGATTTGGATAAAGAGGCTTGGGCTGTCATACTAGCTCTGATAATAAATAATGGAGCAAGCTTCTGTAGGTAGACATGGGGTATTTCCTGCCCTTGAAGGCCTAAGCATCAGCTCATTTTTCTTTACATATTATTCTGTGGCTGCCTTCATGGAGCCGAAAATGGCAAGTTTAGAAAGGAGTTAACACTGAGTAAGCCTAAAACTGGAAAAATAGGTGGGACATTGTCGTCTGTTTCAGATTATGGGTGCGCTATAATGAGAGACACTATTAACATATGTACTTTTAAGTTAAGTTAGAATAAAATATCTCTGGCCTTTACTTTTTTCTATCTATAGGCATAGCACCCTAGAAGAGAGATTTCTAGGATGTTTCAATTAGAAAACTCTAGATCTCCATTTGTTTAACTGTTACAAGCCTTGTATATTCCAGGGGTACAAGGAAAGCTGAGGCTATAGACCAGCACTGTCCAATAGAAATATAATGTGATCCACTTATTAATTTTAATTTTTCTAATAGCCCCATTGAAAGGAAAGTTTTTTAAAGATGAAATTAATTTTAAAGACATATTTTCTTTAACCAATTGGATTCAAAAGATTATCATTTCAATATGTAATTTCAAAAATTATTCATGAAATAGTTTACTTTTCTGTGCTAAGCTTTGAAATCTGGTGTGTATATCACACTTAGAGCATATCTCGATACAGACTAGCCACATGTCAAGTGGTCAGTAGCCAGATGTGGCTAGTGGTTACCATGTTGGTCAGCACAGCTATAGACAGTGAGTGAAAATATAGTTAGCTTGGCTTATGAGTTGATTGGAGGTAGGGAACGAACCAGCTCTATGGTGAAATTAAAGATCTGTACTCAAGATGTAGAGGGTATTGCTGTTTTGTTTTCCTGGACTACTTCAAGTCTAAAGCAACCTATTTTGAATCGCAGTCCCCAAATGGGAGTAGATTCTGTGACTGGTTAGCTCAGGGACACCTAACCAGTCATTCATGGAGCTTGAGTTGGTTCCTCTGGGATGATAGATTCCTATAAGTCAAGTATAGTTTTTAGTGGGGAATAAAATCTTCCTAGAATATTTACTTTGTCTTTCCTTTGCCTAAAATGCAAGAGCCAGAGACACAGATGACAATGGTTTCCACCAAAAATCTCTTTCTTCACTTTTAGCATTCCTTTTTATTTGTCTGTTGTTCTCAGTGTAGCACTAAGTATAGATCACAAAACCAAAAAGCTGAATTTTCTCCCTTCCTGTTCAGGGATAACTTTTTACCTATAATTTTATTATCCCCACCATATTGTTTAAATGTGTTGGCTCATGAGCTGATACTCAACTAAGTCCAACCGGTGGTTGGCAGATGCTTAGGAATTAGCCCTCCGGGTTGGGTGTGAGCACCCAAGCTCATGCTGCCTAGGGCTATTCTGTCTGATTTGAGGACTGGAGTTATGCCTGAGCATGGGAGAGGGACACTTTCTAGAATACTCTTAAAATACTGCTGCACCAAACATGAAGCCTTAGTCATCCAGGCCAGAGTCACCCATCCGGGCTGTCTAGGCTTCTCTTGCTACTCAACCTAAACTCAGCCTAACAGACCACTATCATATTTGCCATTTTTTAGAGATTCCTTAAATAAACCCTGATCTTGACCATCTCCGGGCTTTTGTTTACCCCCTACCATCAGACTGAGAGGCCCTTCTTTCAGCTCCCACCTGTTCTCTACCTTCTGAAATGCAATCTGTCTTTCAAGTCCTGCTTCAGATGACTTATCTTCCCTGGTACTGCAGCACAGGCCTACCAAGTGGCATGCCATGCTGTCTATACTGCATTGCACTTCTCACCTTCTGCCCTTGTATTGTCCTTCTCACTAGTCATCTTAACATCTTTCACTAAGTACCTTGCACATAGTAGGCATCCACTTTCATTAAAAAGGGTTCATTGAACCTGAGCTTTCTGTCTGTATCATAAACTATCTCTGGGATTTTGGGTAGCAAGTTGTATATTTTGACATATACAAACTATGGTATATGTCATGGGCCTTTGGTAGTTTTTCACTGAAATTGTAAGCACTTAGTAAGTTTTACTTAATTTTTTTGCACACCCTTTCTTTCCTTTTCTTTCAACATGGTATCTGCCTACCTTGTGAGTGAGTGAGTGAGTGTGTGTGTGTGTGTGTGTGTATCCTCCCTCTACATATGTGTCTGTCTATTTTGAGACATCTATATATAGTGAGAGATCTTATATATGAGATCTATATGTTACCTATCATATATATATAAGATCTTACATATATAGGGACAGAGAATATACATGTGTATATATATATGTGTGTGTGTGTACATATATGTGTATATATATGTGTGTACATATATATACAGACACATATATATAAAGAGAATATGTACATACTATACATGTATATATTAATATATATATTAAACTTTCAGCAAATGGCTTTTATGTTTCTGTTTGACATGAGCTGCATATGTTAAAAAATATACAAAGGCAGAACTTAGTAAGCTAAATTAGAATTAATTTCATAGAATAAAAGTAATTGTGAAAGAAATAATCTCTAAGATTCCTTTCAACAGGAGATGTATCAGGTTTCTTTAAAATATGGTCAACTTTTTAAGGTTTTTTTAGCTCAACTTTAGAAAACTTCAAAGTCACCTGTGTATACAAATGTATACTAAAAATATGTGCCAAGCCTAACAGTGTAATAATTAGAGGCTTAGTTCAAACTAATGTTAAACATTCCTTATAGTTTCCTTTGTACAGTTTCAAATGTTCAGTGTTTCCTTTTTTTCTTCTTTAACTCCCACAATGTCGTCATCTCTATGACGGTGGAGCGCTTGCTAAGACCCAACAGGAGAGAGAACAATAGGTTCAACTCTCTTCAGCCTTGTACTGGGTGAGCTTTTTACATTTAAAACAAAAGAATTGAATGTTTAAAGTGTTTTCATTTTCTGTCTCTACATTCCTTAGTTTAAAAAGTGAAATAGAAAAGGAGATGAGAAGTATATTTGTAATAGACAAAAGAGCAATTGCCCTTCTCAATCTGTGAAAATGTTTCATTCCTTCCCACATAACATAAAAGTTCACCATCCAGCAGTCAAAAGTTGAAGATCTTTTCGATTGATTACAATTTCATGTCCTTAAAAAACTAAACTTTCCTTTCTCTGTTCATCTCCAGTTATTCTGCAGAGAGAGGGTTTTCCACATAGTATGATAACTAAACTAAATCTTATTGTCAATATGTTAAAAAATATTTCCTGTTAAATTTATGTGTACTCAAGTCAGTAAATGAGGATTATGTGAATACTAGAAGAGAATGCTTGAAATTTGTTCGGAAGTAAGGTTTACTGCAGTGATATTTATTTATGCATTTTTTGCCAAATAATAAATTAATTTGAGTCAAATACTGTGCTTTCCATTGGCTTGGGGGAATTTGATTTAGTGACTTGAGCCGCTGACCTGGTAAAAAATCTATAGAAACATCTGGTGCTGTGAAATAAAAGACACTAATACAATGAACACTCATTTTCCCCCGATGCCTGTAGTAAACCATATTCATTATTGCTATGTTAAATGATTATGTGTCTTGAGTTTTTCTCTACCCCCACCACCAGGAACTTTAGTAATGGACA